>JAGFNK010000125.1:0-118088 GCA_025769875.1 Russula earlei | reverse complement strand
TCTGGTGCAATACACGATGAATTCTAACGTTTCAGAGACAACCAGACAATCCCCTTTCTTCTTATGGATGGGCTTTACGCCCAAGCACACCAGCCAAATCGGGAAGCAAGATACCAAGAATAGACAATTGGAAAGTCCGGATCCAGGAAGCGAGATCACAGGCACAAGAAGCAATGAAGATCGCTTCCCTAATGTGGAAGCGAAGAAGTAGTTTCCAACCTTATCAGAAAGGAGAAAGGGTATGGCTCGACAGCACCAACCTAAAAACGACACATCCTACAGTGAAACTACGCCCAAAACGATATGGGCCCTTTGAAATCACGGAGGTGATTAGTCCGGTGACATACAGATTGGATCTCCCTAGCCGCTGGAGGATCCATAACGCGTTTCATGCCTCCTTATTGACACCTTACAAGGAAACCAGAGGAGCATGGGGCCAACTACACCAATCCAAAAGCAGAATTGGTAGAAGGAGAAGAGGAATATGAAGTAGCAACGATTTAGGTTCGAGACGAACTGGAAGGAGGAAACAACTAGAGTATCAAGTCCGGTGGGAAGGGTACTCCGAAGCCCATGACTCTTGGGAGCCAGTAGAGAACATCAAAGCGTCTAGACTAATAGAGGAATATCACAGAAAGAACCCCACAGCCATACGGGTTATAAAAGTCCAGCGAAAGATGCCCTCTACTTCCTCATCCCCATATTGTCGCTCACAAATGTCCCAAACTCCCACTAATGAAATCGTTCCCCAATCCGACCTCTCTGGTGTAGAGGGGCCACTTGAAATCACCACTCCCAATGCTTCCCTCCTCGCCTTCTTCCAAGGAATGGATGAACATAACACTGGAGAAGGAGAAGCAGATATGCGTCCTCTCGAGTTTTGGACCCCCTGCTGACCAAGTCGACGTTCAGCCTGGGGATTGGGATGCGACATCCCCCACCAGCACTCTTGCCCAGGATGCCCACCCTGGAGAGCCTTGGGTACGATGGGACGCTGACAGACACCACACAGGGATTGACATCCCTGATGGCATGACTTGGGGCAACAAACCGGCCAGGTATGTGGCCTATGACGTTGCCTTGGGAGAGCCGAGAGTGAGGGGGAAGAATGGAGAAGGCCATGCAGACTATGGCGAGATCCTCCAGGCCACCCCTTGTACAACCTCTATAACTATGGCCAAGACGAACATGACTTAGACTGCTTCGATACAGAGAGGCAGTTTGAAGGGCGCTGGAGACAGACCCTCTACCTGCTAGGCGACTATGGGCTGCAGGCAGAACTCTACCGCTTAGACCATCTCTACACCTTACAAGAGACACTGGAAGCTAACTATAAGGTGCTTGAAGAAGAGGAGAAGCAGCTACGCTACAAGCTCAGCAAGTACCTAGCTGAGAAGCGAGGAGTAGAGAGAGACAGGGCTGAAGCCAAGGAGAGAATGGCAGCAGCCAAAGTACGCTCACGTTGCTGGGAGTTCATTGAAGCAGGCTGTAGCCAGGGAGAAACCCCTCCAGGTATCTGGGCTGAAGAACTCCTCACCAACTATCGGGCTGGGCAGCCCACTCCCCCTCTACCCGTCTTCGTCCCTCAGCTGCCTTTGGCAGACATCGTTCAGGGGTATGCTACCTCTGACCCAGAACCAGTACCAGCCAGCCCCACACCTACGACGGTGCAAGGGTATTCGGAAGAGGAGATGAACGTCCTCCAAACCATGTCCGGTATGCGCCTTCGAGGAGGAGCAGGATCGGAAGCGTCACCAAACCCTTCCCCCCAGAGCTCTATCTATTACCATTCCTATAGCAGCAGTGGGGAAGCGTCTACTGCAACGGCTGACTTCATTCCGGAGCCTCAGCAGCTGAACATGATAGAAGGGAGGAGAAAAAGGAACCGATGCAAGTATTGTGGCGAGGTAGGACACTTTAACAAGTACTGTCCACTGCCCCACCAGTATTGCCACGACCAACTGGCAGCAGACGCTGCCTCACATTGCCTAGTGCCTCCCTATCATCGTTCCTATACACCAATCAGATCATGCCCTTTCTACCGAGGATGGGAACAGGCACACCCGAGCAGGAAGAGGAAGTCCGACCAGGAGAGGGAGGACACTGCTAACCCGCGCATTTTGCAGGTAGCGAAAGGAGAAGGGTCCAGGACCTTTCAAGAACCTTTCACTACGACTCCTCTTCGCTCAGACACACCTCCAGTCCGGAGGTTACCTAGGGACTCTGACAGACTCCCACAGATCATGTCTCCTTCAGCCACTGCTGAGGAGTCAGAGGCGATAGTGGCCTCAGCATTGGCTGCCTATGAGGCAGCAGAAGAAGGCCGATACACCTTCACCACATCACCTCCTCCCCTTGATGATGATGGCGTTGACCCCACCACTCGATTTTAGAATCGTTGGTGTGTGGGACCACCAATCTGAAGGAGGGGTAATGTTACCGAGTGGTTTGGGGTCCGGAAGATGCCGGAACACCTGAACTATGGACTGCATCGTTTGCATTATGCGTGCGTCAGATCTTGATCGTTTATGTTCCTTGATATCACATTCGGAGCGCGTTGATCGTATCTTTCAGAAGATGTACTGAAGAAGCAATGAGTAGCATTGCTTCTGTCCCAGATGTTCCTGTACCGCCACGTACGTCGATTCCTTGATTGGGGAAGCACTTAATGCTTCCAGCACCGAGATCGTTTACATAGAAGCAACCTCGCTTCTATGAGCCATGTTTTGCTTCTATAGCACCGACTAGTACTACAGTAGTACAAACCTTATCCCTGTAGGGCTATATAAAGCCCCCAGTCGTAACAGTTGAGCCCTAAGCTCGACTTAGTTTGCCAATCCCAAACAGTTGACTCCTACCCCGTCTGCAGAGCCCCTCTCATCTTGTTGTCATACTCTAGAAGGATCTAATACTCCTTCCCCTCCACGAGTATTGCTTGCTTGACTCAAGCATATCTGCATTGGTAGGACGCGTTTATAGACGCGACCATTGATCTTATTTAAGGCACTTTGGAGCCTTAACATGGCGGCGGGGACAGACGAGGTGGCGATGATGGCAAATGCAGGTGATGCTGGGATGGTGAGGGCAGGTGGAGCCAAGGTGATGATGGCTGGCGAGTCGAGGATGGGGGCGGTGAACGAGGTGATGGGAACAGCGGACGAGGTGGGAACCGCAGGGACAATGGGCAAGGCAGGTGAGGCGGAGGTGATGGTGCACGATGTAGGGACGGAGGCTGGAGCAGGCATGGGCACATGGTATGTGTAGTCATCTTCATCTTTGTCTGCAGAGCAGAGTTGGCATTCCCGCTGAATGTCACAGGGACACTGAGAGAATATCTTGACTAGTGTGTCAAATACTTCTCAGAAATCAACAAAGTGCCTCTGCTGTTCATTTGGGTGCCAGGGGCCGAGACATTGGAAGACCATCTGGTGGTCATCCGGGTGGAGTCCGAGCCAGAATGACTTGTTGCAATCTTCATAGCACAGGCAGCACGCATGGACGAGGGGACTGCAGATTGCCCTGAAACTCCAGTAGTATTCGTCTACGTCTTCCCGGTCACACATGCAGAGTCTTGATGAGGAGGCGATAAGGTCCTCCAGATCCCACTTGAGCTTGAGGTATTCTAACTGAGTCGGCATGCTGAAGGAGTGCGGCACGTGGTGAAGACAGATGGCAGGTCGACGCAGGCAGTGTGACTGGCGCGGCTGCGACTGTGGGTGTGGAGGGCCAAATGCAAGTTGGAAGGGAGTGGTGTGACTGATGTGGCTGAGACAGCGGGTGTGGTGGGAATGAGGGCAAAGGATGGTCAGAATGGAGAGGTGAGAGGGGCAATGAGTGGCTGGCCATCACTCCGATCACACTGAGAACAATGTTGCATACCACAACACTTGAGTCAAAAACACTATGGGGCTGCCTCAAGACAGCCCATGGGTACAACATGAGGGAAAAATAATAGATATAGACCATGATTTTGAGTTGTAATTCATCTAATACACATGTGGAGGTGGCTTGAGTCCAGCTCCACCAATTCTCACTCAAATCTCATGAAAACAATGGGGCTGCCTAGCCCTCATTCAGGCGATTCAGGGACAATAGATTTCATATGAAATAAAGCTGTTTTGAGGGAGATATTCATCCCACATGTTTGAGGGGGTTTCTGCGCCGATTTGAGTGGAATTCAAGCTCCGCCAAGTGCGCTGAAAACGGCAATAAGCTCCACCAAGTGCGCTGAAAACAGCAATAAGACTACCCGGGTCTTCCACAGGTATCCTTCGAATTCTGCTGGTGAGATAGCAAAGTTGTTTATCTCTCTGGTGGGGTGTTGATACACTACAAAGTGTGTAGTTCTTGAATTCAAGTAGTTCCCTCTTTGATCATGTAGGTAGGTTTAGGGCTAAGAAAGATTGTTCTGGTAGATAGGAGTGAAGTTCAGTATTTCTAATGTTGATACTATCAGGTGATTCGACAAATGGCGATGCAAAGGGCTGGGAAGGTATGACAGGTGTAGGAATACGACTGGTAAACAAGGGTACATAGGCATCAGGGGGAGTAGGAGGTTATGGTCTTTTAACAAGGAATCCTCTCGCGTTGGGGACTGTTTCTCTAGAGGGAGCTCACTGAGGCGTTGCACATCTTCTGTGTCAAGGAGCCAGATTTTACTGAAATGGGAGGTTATAATCGCCTGGTGTCCACAAAGTGATTCCATCAGGAGTAGGAGGTGTATCTGGTTGATAGTTGCACATGCAATACTCTGTTTTGCAGTTACACCTTGCTGTCCATGGATTTGACTCAGTGTCTTCTGTGCTGGCAGACCAACATTCCTGGCTGGTTGGGACAGTGGTTTGAATCAGTGTGAGGGGTCAGGGGGCAAGGCTTGAGACTTCTAGAACTGCTGGGACTGAGTAGTATGCAGGAGGGCCAGTATATGAGGCATCTGCGCTGGTAATTGCCCAAGGTTGGTTGTAATCTGCATCATATAACCAAGAGTTAGTTTCCCAATCAAAGGTGTTGTGTATTCCTGGTACAATAGCAAGTTGGATGTAAGATTGGTTTTTGCTTTGTATCCTGTTGAGGCATAGGTGGTAGAACTGGACAGTGAGGCGATAGTAACTGATATATGTCCAGGCTAGGTAAAACAGGCAATACCCTGTCCTTAAAGAATTAATGATGAGATGGTGACGTGGTTGGATGATCCTGGTCCAGAGGTTCAATTCACTGGAGCATAGGGATTGATAGTCAACTGGTTGTCCTTGGATGTTCTTTGCTTGAGCAAGTTGCCAGTACAATAATTGTTGTCATGCTGGTGGTAGGAGTCAACTAAGGGTTTCGAGATATAGTGTGTGTTTGTCGTGGCTTAGAAGTTGTCCAAATGGTAAGACTTTGAGGAATTCTTTGACAACAAGGTGGGGAAAGTCTTTGTGGGGTGGTTCTATTCCTGGTACATCATGTAGGTTTGTTAAGGTGTTAACAGGAAATGCAGTGGAAGCCCAGGTTCAATAATGATTTAGGCTTAAGACGTGTCTGGTGATAGCGTCTTCTTCTTCATCTTCTTCTAAGGCGAATTCTCAAGGCACTTTAGTTAAGAGAAGAAGGAAACTTTTATTCAATCTTTATTGAAGCGTTACAAGGATGGTTCTTACTTTTTTAAGAACTGTGCGCAAGATCTATGGTCTCAAGGCGATATCTCTCGATGATGTCAAGAGGGTTTGGGGGAATACAAGGTGTAAAGCAAAAGCAAAGTAACTGCAGGTTGAAACATATGGTGTCGACAGTATAGGTCGAGTAGTGACACAAAGAGACTTGGTTACTGTTCTCCTCAAAGTGTAAGTAACCATACACAAAAGCTAGGTGTCCATCCAAGAAGTCGTGTACGATAGATAAGCAAAATGACCCTTCATAAGCAGGGCGGTAAACAGTGGGCAAGGTAAGGAGTTTCCTAAATAACGAAGAATATATGCGATGCATCTGAGGGGGAAGTCTGCGTCTGGGGCATATATCCCAACATTGGAGCAGATGCCAAAGGGGGTAAGGTTGTACTCAGTGGCAAGGGCAGCATTGGAGGGTTCCACCGCAAAAGTGTGGATGATGCATGCACAAAAGGCGGTTGTGAAGGTGTCTATGAAAGTGCAATGAGCCAACTGATCTGTGGTAGGGATGCGTGATAAGTAGTCTTGGTGGTTTAAATCGTGGGGGGGTTGCCACTGCTCACAGGAACGATTGGTGGAGGGAAGGACAAAGTACTGGTGACGGTGGAGCTGGAATGCTGTGCAAGGGGGGCGATCAAGGAAGCCTTCAGGCAAGGGGGGATGGTCCACTTGCTGTTGCTTGTTCAGTGCTGGAGGGGGAGTGCCGATAGGGATAAAGTCACCTGGAATAGGCTGGGTGATGACAGGAGACGATGGTGGAGCCTCTGGGGAGTACAGGATGCTGAGGGGTGAGGACATGTCAATTGGGTTGAGGTCTTCAGTGAGAAGCCGAAGGGCAGTGTGTGGAGTGGGTTGGAGAGGAGAAGGGAGACACAGGGAAGTGTTAGCAAGAGTGGGGGAGTTGGGAGTGGACACTTGAGCATTGGCTGGTCAATACAGGAATGGTGAGAGACTGTCCAGATGTCAAGACATGTACTGCTGATCACTAAGGACTCAGGAGCAGGTGGGCAAGGGTCAGAACAGATGGTACGCAATGTAGACGGCATTGAACAAGAGGACGAGCCAAACAATGAGGAGGTACCAGAGGGGGACTGGTAGGTGTTGCTGGAGGCAGAGGCAAAGGTTGGAGGCCAGTGCAGCGAAGAGGCTTTAAACAAGGCAGTCGTTGAAGAGTACCTTGAAGATGAGGAGGGCTTTAAACTGAGCAGTTGTGGGGGAGTACCCAGGAGGATGAGAGTATCACAAATGGACAGTCTGACGACTGCCATGCTACATTGGGGCTTATATACTGTGTACAGGGTTGATTACAAAGAGCAGGAACTATTCTAGACTCCTTGGTACCATCCAATAGGACTACAGAGGCATAAACTCACTTGTGTCAGGTTTCAGGCTTACTGAGTGTATTACTGATCACTGTGGAGCGATGACATGCTTATGATGTCACTGTGGAGCACTTAGTGAGTCAATGATGTCATTGGAGCCTATATGACATCATATAAGTTATGCAACAGTTTGTAAGAGTTTATGCTGCTGTTTTGGGTTCTTTGTGGCTGAGTGGCCATGTGGCTGCCACGCAATGATTACCCGATTAAGAAATGAGTGCCTGGTCATGTCATAGTGTCTTTGCAATAGCGATATCTTGCACCGCAGGAGGGAGAGCCCAAGAAACGGAAGTGTGTCAGCGATGCAAAGTGAGAGAGGTCTCTCTTGAGTAGAATAGGACAATATATGGCCAGGTCCTGGCCTTAGTTTGTAACATGGACAGTCTCCAGACTGTCCATTTGATTTGCAGTACTCTATACACTCAGGGGTACTCCTTAAGGACCACTCCTTCTAGTCCCACTGGCTTCCCCTCTGCATAATTACTCCACACTACCAGTAACAGTCCCCCTTTGGTATTTGTTACTGCTCTGGACCCTCCTACTTGCCCATGCCATCTAAGACATCTATCAACTCGTCTCAGAGCTTTCCCCTCACTCTTGAACTGGATTGTTCAACAGTGAGTCTTGACAAGAACCAAATGACTGTGCTGCACAGTAGGTGCGCAGCATTGCACAGTAGGTGCGCAGCATTGCACAGTTGAAACTAAGAAGCAAATATAAAAGGAAAGAGAACCAAACAAAGGGAAAGTAACAGCAATTCAGTGTTACCTGGACATGTATGGATCACATGATAACAGAGAAAGGATCACAAGATGTAAGAGATCACAAGACCAGTAGGTAAAGGGACATATGAAAGCAAGCAGTCCATAGTAAAAGGTAAGAAGTAAACATAAAAGGGAAAATGTTGTAACAGGGGAAAAGATTGAGGAAGGGAAAGAAGTTGGATGTCAGGAGTGTGAGGCTCCAGAGACCCCACAGTTGGAATGTTGTCAGACACTTGATGGGTCAACTGGTCAGCACAGTTTGAGAGAGACTGCAAATGTCAGGACTCAACGTTGAACAATCCAGTTCAAGAGTGAGACAAAAGTTTGGAGACAAGTTAACTGAGTTCTAAGACAAAATTGGCAAAGAGGATGGTCCAAACAAGTAGCAAGTACCAGAGAGGGACTGGTATGGGCTGTGGGAGATGATCACAAAGAGAGAGGGCCAGGATGTGCTGAGAAGGGTGGTCAAAAAGGAGTACCCTTGGTAATGGAGTGCCACAATCAAATGGACAGTCTGAAGACTGTCCACTACTTTATTGAGTGCTTATATACTACAAGGGAACTGCTAAATAGAGAACAAGTCATAACCTTGTTATCAAGCACAATTGACAGATGAGTAAGAAGTTGGAATATGCTTAGTGAGCATGCTCAGTCATGCTCAGTAAGCTGCTGAGTAAGGGCCCCTAGCGTCCATGTGTTCACTGCCTAGTGCACATGCAAAGCATTCATTTGCTGTTAGTTAGTTTAGGGCCAGTCATTTGGGGACTTGGGGTATTTGTCAGTGGAGTAGTGTTGCTAAAAAGGCCCCTTATACAGTTCTATTAGGGTCCTTAGAGTCAACCCTAATATCCCTATTAAGGTCCTTAGTATGGTCTTATAGTTTGTTCTAAGGTTATTAGAGTTAGTCTAATAATGTGTTCTAGGGCCTATAGTGTCTTCATTATCATCCACTGGAAGGCACTTGAGGTCATCTTAAGGGGTCTTTAGGGAGTCTTTAATACTGTCTTTTATTGCTAGAAGGGTTGCCACTAAGTAGGGCTTGCCCTTTTGGACATGTGAACAGGGTGGCATCATAGAGGCTGGGTTTCCTCTAATATGGAAGGGTCCTTCAAGGGCCCTCTCTGGGAAATGGTTCATGACAGGAACTCACTTGTGCTTCCTGCATTGAAAGGATTCAGTTTGCTGGTTGGAATAAATGGTCTGGGTGATTGGCTATGCCATGTGTTTGAAATTGGTTAAGATGTGTTCTATGGTATGAGGAACTCTGGTATGATAAGTGATATCACCAAGACTCAGACTGGAAGACATGTGTAGGATAATCTAGTGGGCATCATCAGATACATCAGGAAAAAATGTTATTGCTACAAGCACTATGTGGCACTATATAGGCTATACAGTGCTACATAGTGCTTGTAGCAATAGCATTTTTTCCTGATGTAGTGATCACCCTTGCAGCATGTAGAAAGGAAGTTTGTGTTGTTGTGACAGTAATGCCATGAAAAGATAGCAGAAGTACTTACTCTTGGGTCAAAAACACTATGGGGCTGCCTCAACACAGCATATGGGTGCACTTTGAGGGAAAAATAAGAAAGATAGATGGCCAATTTCAGTTGTACTTTGTCTCATATACAAGGGCAGGCTGCCTGAGTCCAGCTTCACCATTGCCCAAATCTCATTTAAAAATGTGGGGTTGCATAGCCCTCATCAAGCAGATTCAGGGGATTCAAGTTCTATTGAAATACGAGCAGAAATGAGGGGGATATTTGTCTCACATGTCAAGGGAGGATTTTCCACCAAAATTGGGTTTTTTCAAGCTCCACCAAGTGCACTGAAAACAGCAATAATAATATATATTCCTCACACTTTCCAAAAAAACACATTCATTCGTGACACACGCGAAGTGGAGGACAAATGTGTACATGGGCCGAGAAATCAACATACGACTATCGTGTTTTGGTCATTTGACTCCCGAGCCCTTGTGCAAAGCGCGCTCCTCGTCCACCTCTTGCACCTAAGCGGTCCATGTGGATCTATATGAGTAATATACTATGAGAGATTAAACGTGACTTACCTCGTGCACTCACACCACCTCTCCGCTCTCCTCGCCCTCTCCTTCGCTCCTGTGCTTGCTCACCACGTTTATCGCCCTTCAGTCCATCTGCCCGATCACCCCACACCGTTGCCCCACCAAGACGGACGTCAAGAGCCTTCTCATTTTGTTCCACCATCGCGCCAACCTTTTCTGCCAGAATCTGCGCGAGCTGCTGGGGTCTTGAGAGTTCAACTCGATGGAACACAATAACGCCAGCAGACTGGTCCAAAGATGCGGGGAGTTCCTCCGCCCATATCATCCGCGATACGATCGAGTTTACTGCTCGACGATCCAAAGAGAAAGTCCGTTCAAGGAACAATAATGACAAAGTCTTGTAATGTGGCGCAAAGGTGAATAAATAAGTGCGTAGGCCCTCTTCCTGGATGCGCCTAAAAGGGAGTGACGCTATCGTCAGCATAAACATAATACGTGTTGCCTCCCGCTTACTTCGCAAGCATTTCTTTAACAGACGTAACCTCGGGCATGAGACTCCAAATCTTGATATCCTGTATCAAATCGCGACACTGCTCCCACTGGCCGTGTTGTAATGCCTTGCTGGCTTGCATTATGTGATCACGTGTACTTTCTGGCGGTCCCGTGAAGACCTGACGGTCAGCGAAGTCCAGCAGGCGGCGGAAGGGCTTTGAGATGGCCTTGCGCTTCTGTTCCTCCAAATCAATGCTCGCAAGCATAGGGATTTCCACGAGCATGCTAGAGACGAGAAAGGCAGCCTCAAGTAACTCTGTGTTTATATGCATGTGGAATGGCAATTGGCGGTGCTTCTCTGCTTTCTCTTGTTCCGGTGTGAGAGTTTGGAATCGTGGCTGGTGCACACCCTGTGCAAGAAGCTCTTTCACTCTTTGAGTGGCGAATATGTCTTGCAATGTCGATTGAGCCTCCTTGATCAGTCCAGATCGGAATGCGCAAAGCCCAAGCTGTACAACGGTACGATTATATAAGATCTGCGTACCAACATCCATGGAGTAGACAGTCTCCTGCAGATGTGACATAAGCAGCATGTCGCGTGCAGTGTAGAAGTCGTTTTGCAAGGCATGGTGGTAAATGTGACTGAGCATTGCGCGGGTACGCAAGACCGAGTTCCCGGACTTGTACAGGTGGACGCACAGTGTATGAATGAGGGCAGACGGGGATGCTTGCGAAGCTAGGGAGAGAGAAATGGGCACATTAGCTGCAGCAACTGCTGATTCGAGCGCGGTGAGGACGACGTCAGGCTAGTCAAAATGTATTTGTGAGTGTACCATGAAGGAAACATACGCAGAAGGATGTACCTTGGAGTAAATGTGCTCCAGGCGTCGTGTTACGACACGAGCAAGGGGTTCATGAAGATGCTTCTTTTCATAAAGAGTCTCTGCACGACAAATAGTGCAGTACAGACCCTTTTCATCCTTCAAGCGATCCATGTATTCTGTTCCGTGGGGATCCATATGCTGAAGGCTGCGGGTAAATTCGTCGTCCAATCGATCAACGAAGCTAACAATACTTCCACGGAGGCGGACGACACCGTCTTTTTCACCCTCAGGAGTACGTTCGATAAGATCGTCGTAATCATCGGTGATCTCTTGCACAGAGTAGCTGTCGTTCTCGACGAGGATGCCAATGAGACAGTCTATCTCGCGCTGAGCAGATAGCCACATCTCAGTGGGCATGTAGGATGCAATGGAAGCATTGTAGTCGAATCGCGAAGAAACCAAGGCAAGTAAAACCCGTATTCGTTGATATGGTGTGACTGCGACATCCAGTAGTCGCTCCAAAATACGGATTTGATCCGCGCGATCGGTGTTCTGGGTACTATAAATACGCTGAGTGGACAGGTGACCACCCCGAGCTCACCTTTTTGCCACGTGCTTCCTGGATGGCCTGAAGAGTCTTATAAATGCCCTCAGACGTGTATTGGGTGGCTTTCCCGCCCTTTCCAACACGAGTGAAATCTTCCTCATCCTCGCCCTCAGCAGCAACAGACCTTCTAGCTACTTCCGGCTTTCCTTGGGCCTGAGGCACAGCAAGAGTCGCATATTCATTGTTCAAACGCTTCAGGATTCTGACAAGCGGTAAGAGCCTGGCCACGTGAGAAGCTTATGACGAGTATATACCTCATTGTACTGCCTGATTTCTTTCTCATATTCCTTGACTGTCTTTCGTACCCTTTGTTTCATGGCAGTCAAGGCGCGGGCATTGCTAGCGTTCATTTTCTTTTTTGCTTCCTTCTCTTTGGCGAGGGCCATGTTTAACGCCGTCTCGAGCGAGATAAGAGTCCGAATGTAAAATGGAGGGACTGGTTCGGCGAAGTTCTGTTGACGCTGGACCATGCGGGTCATCTTATCATATTCTAGCAGACGTCGTGAATGAGCGGTGGGAATTACAGTCACATGTAAAATTTGCTCACCACTGGAAATGGTTATCCAGTCATTGATTTTAAGAGCATTGTCTATAGCTCTTCCTGTGGCTTCCATCTCTTCCAGACGCTTGTCACGCGCGCTCTTCACGACTCGCTTAACTTCCTCATCGCTCTCCTCTTCGTCGGAATCGCGAAGGAAACGAGATTTTGGTTTTGACTCTTTATGTGCTACTCCATCATCTTCTGACTCGTCATCATCTTCGTCCTCTGATTCAGAGTCAGAGGTAGACGAATCTGAGGTATGAGCAGTACGAAGGAAACGAGACATTGCTGGTTTGGCAGGTGCGGCAGGCTTGCTTTGGGATTCGTCCTCATCGGAGCTCAGGAGAGATTCTTCTGAGTCTGATGATTCAGAGTCTGAATCGGCCGCCTGTCTGAAAAATCGCGACATTATTGGTTTAACGGAAACGAAGAGAGAGGGCGATGATGTATATTTGATTGAAATTTTGAGTTTTCGAGCGGAGATTCCCGCATCCTTTGTTCACGCTCCGAGTCACCGCACCACCGGCTTGGGCCAACAAAGAGACAATGCCACGTCTCTCCTACCATGCCTTGAAATTGTTGCGGCAACCCACAATTCCTGTGACACGCATCCCTACACCAACTACTACCAGAGTTATTTCTCAGAAAACAGTCTTTCAGTCTCCTTGGCGGCCAGTCTCATCATTCGTCACTCTCCTGCCGTTCCCGGCCCCAATGCTACTTCGTCCCCTCACTCCTCTTCGCTCTTTCCTACCCGTTACGTTTGCCCCGGTGATTATGCATGCCCGTCACCGGTCCCGTGGAGCCGAGTATCAACCGTCCCAACGGAAACGCAAACGAAAGCATGGCTTCCTTGCACGCAAACGTACGGTGGGAGGCCGAAAAATACTTGAGCGCCGCAGGGCAAAAGGGCGAATGCATCTGACACACTAGAAGGTTCTTATCCTCATATTTTGGAAAACTGCTAATTTAAGGATCAGCTCCCAGGCGGTATCATTTGGCAATGGGCCTCGTAGAATAGTGCATTTACCCTTTGTGCAACCATACAACCATACTGTCTGGTTTTGATAGTAGGGATCTGCAATAAGAAATTGGGTTATGAATGTCTATTTCATAGTGATCTAAATAATTCTAATTCTTGCTTGCTAATTCATGTCTACTAATGCCCTCCTCTCAGAGTGTGTCCCCACTGCACTGAGAGGCTGCTTTATCGTACTCTCTGTAACCCCTTCGAAACTAGGTTCTTGTCCTACGTTAACGGCAAGGCCTGGCCATGTTGGAAACTCCCACTCCATATCCGGCTGTGCAGGTGACAATGGTGAATTTGGGGAGATCAAGAACCCACGCTGAATGGAGCTGACAAGAGCAGAGATCGGTGTCTTCGCTGCCATTCCCATCCCAAGGGGATGGACAGAGTCTACCTGCGCCGGCGTGAGTACGGGCGGATGCTCTTTAACTTCCGCCCTGCTGCTCTCCATGTTGTCCGTTGAGGACACGGTAACTTGCTCATCCTTATCGTGGGTTCCCACCACCGCTGGCACAGAAATGGGTGACACAGGCAAAGGTACATTTGCGGGCCTCACGTCTGGGCTAGGCGGCAGTGGCGTCGTTATTGCGGCAACAGGGATTTCCACTTCTCTAGCCCTCGGAGGGACCACTCTACCCTTCGATCGAATCGGCAATGGCTTCGTTGACCCTTTAGCAGCTGCGCGGCATTCCTTCTCTTCATCAGTCGCTTTCATGCGTGCCAGTTGAGAGAGAGTGGGCTGCATGGCACCACCAGTGCGTGCCTTTTTCAGAGGGTGTATGTGCGTTGGCGCATTACCTTTTAGGGACTGTGCGGCCTTTTCAATGGCGGGAAGGACATTTTTACGGTCGTCCTTCTTCTTCATCTTCACCTCTTGGCGTCCTTCACCGATCGAGCGGGCAGGCGCAGATGATTTTTTATCCTTTTTCTCAACGATGAAAGGAGGTTGTGACGGCCCAAGACGTCTCGGCACTGCAGACGACGTCACTGCAACTTGAATGACAGCTTGCTTTGCGTGGATCGCGGCGGATGATTTTGGTCCGTGTCGTACACTATCCAATCGTGAACTGCAAGTCGACGATGAGTGATATACACTTCCATGTCTGGGGGTGGACTAACCATCTTGGTAAGACCTGAACCTCTGCTGAAATTTTCGTTGGAGGGTTTGATGATTGCATGGATGGCGCAGGTGACTGTTGTACCTCAGGTAACAATACTCTTTGTGCACCACCTAACAATATCTTTTTGATGGCCATTGCCTCCGCCCGCAGAGGGCCCGCATTCTTTTTAAACGAGGAGGTAGTTAGATCTGTCGATTCGGGTCTTAGGATCTGCGTAGTCGACTTCGAAGAGTAAGCATCCAGAGGTCGCTCAGCAATTTTTGGCTGCGGCCGTCTTGCAAGCACTCGGTATTCTGGCGGAGCTTGTGGCTCTGACCGTGCTTGTTGGCAACGCTGAGGGACAATGACAGGAGGAGGCATATTGTCTCTTCGCTTCGACGATGTCCCAGCCACAGACTGTGCGTTTGGGGGTGCCATCATGGGTCCAGTTTCACTCCGCGTGAGCATTGATGCTGTCGCAGTTGATGGCTTAGATGATCCAAGTGCCGAAGACGATGCGGAACGGTGATGGGTCATGGAAGTAGCAGGTCGGGGATGAGACTCCCCGCCTTTTGGCTGGACAGATTCTAGAGAAGAGGTCGGACGTGTAGCGGGAAGCGTGTATGTAGATTGCGATGACTGTGGCCGGGAATTTCCAGAAGGGATTTCAATATTGAGATACTTCTTCATGGTTGGAGAAAGTGGTGCTACGAAACTGTAGCCGTGTCAGAATGGTGCAATCGATCCCAAAGAATAAAATGATTTACCTTTCGACTCTTGTGGGAAGCAGTATTTTGTACGCATCAAAAACATGCCTACTAATCTTGCGAACGTCTGCGCTTGCATCTGTAGCGGTCAGCCTGATTGCATTTTCCACATCTCTTGCGCGCGCATCCTTCTCAAGGTCAGGCGGATTGAAACTTTGGACACACGCAAGAAGACTTTCTATCGCAACCAAGCGGAGGGTTACGGACTTGTCACGGAGAGCGCCAACAAAGTACGGCAGAAGCGAGATGAGTTGCGTTTGATCGATAATTGTTTGTATGGTTGCCTTGGCACGGGAAATGAAGACTTTGTTTGGGCGGGAGCAGAGAGATAAAAGGGTGGGTATAAAAAGGGGAACAAGTGGGTCGAAAGAAGAACCCAACCCGGTGGCAAGAGCAGCGATGCACTCAACGGCGGTAGCAGAAAGTCGGGACCGCTCAGAGGTTGCCGCAGATGTGATCGAACGATAGATTGAACGGATGGAGGACGTGAGAATTGTAGGAAATTCGCATGCGCCACCTTTAGACAGGGCAATAATCCTGAGAAGAGCATTTCCGATCATGTCCCAAGTTTCGTCTGTCTCTGGAAGAGAGAGCAAAGCGCGCGCACGTTCCAACTCTTCTCTCAAGGTAGATTCAGAATGACACTAATAATGAGCTTCAAAAATGCCATACAACTCATAAGAGTAATTGAGCGCATACCTCCAGGATTGACGGGATCTTGGCTTTTGGAGCCATACTAGTGAGACGGACGAGACAAGGCTACAACGCTAGTCCAAGCTTGTGTTGCGTTTGCGCCAAGTTTGGTCTTCGCGACGTGCACGTGATCGTATCCTGACCGTGAATCTCCTGCCATTTTTGGAGTTGGACAGAATTAATGACTCGGTTCGATGCTATATAGGCGAATCATCGTCAGATCGTACCAGAGATACCTGCACACCATGGCCACCTCGCATCCCCGTCCTCTCTCGGCAACGCAGATTCGTCAGGCGTTTTTTGACTACTTTCAGTCCAAAGGTCACTCTTACGTCCCCTCGTCATCTACCATCCCTTATGAGGACCCAACCCTTCTCTTTGCCAATGCTGGCATGAACCAGGTACGTGCCTTCGACCCCCATCACCCGCGGTACATGCAAGAATATTTTTCAGTACAAAGCAATTTTTCTCGGAACCTGTTGATCCCAATTCCGATCTCGCAAAGCTTAGACGTGCCTATAACAGCCAGAAGTGTATCAGAGCAGGCGGAAAACACAACGGTAGATGATTTTCTCCAACATGCACATATATCCTCGACAAATCCGTATATACAGACCTTGATGACGTTGGTAAAGACTCGTATCATCACACGTTCTTCGAGATGCTGGGCAACTGGTCATTCGGCGATTATTTCAAGGTAAACAAGCCTTTTCTCTTGTCCTCGGAAGTCTTCAGTCGACCACCCTCTCAGAAAGATGCTATCCGGTTTTCTTGGGACATGTTGACAAACGTCTACAAGCTTAACAAAGACCGACTATATGTGACCTACTTTGAGGGCGATCCGAAAATTGGGCTCGAGCCTGACCTCGAGGCACGGGAGCATTGGCTGGATGTTGGCGTTGCTGAAAGCCACATTATTCCAGGCAGCGCGAAGGATAACTTTTGGGGTACGAATCAATCAACCTTGATTTTGACTTTGTCTCAACCGATTTGTAGAAATGGGCGCAACCGGCCCTTGTGGCCCTTCAAGGTACCAAGCTGAGCCCTTAGTATCCTTTGTCCTCTCTCAATCTCATTTTATCTAGTGAAATTCACTATGACCATATAGGTGGTCGTGATGCCTCCCACCTTGTTAATAAAGATGATCCCCTGGTCGTGGAGATTTGGAATAATGTCTTCATCCAGTTCAATCGCGAAAATGATGGCTCTTTAAAGCCCCTTCCTGCCAAACACGTTGACACTGGCATGGGCTTTGAGCGCCTTGTGAGCGCCATCCAAGGCGTACGATCTAATTATGACACAGATGTATTTACTCCACTCTTCGCTCGGATCCAGGAGGTCACAGGGGTGCGGCCGTACACAGGCAAGTTCGGTAAAGACGACATAGATGGCATTGATACCGCATATCGTGTGGTTGCGGATCATGTACGCACCTTAACGTTTGCGCTGAGTGATGGTGGAGTGCCAAATAACGTCGGGCGTGGCTACGTCCTTCGTCGTATCCTCCGTCGTGGTGCGCGGTTCGCGCGCAAAAAGCTCGGTGTATCTATTGGGTCGTTCTTCTCTTCACTTGTGCCGACCCTTGTTCAACAACTCGTATGCTTTAGAATCGTGCCTTTGAATTGCAGGCTGACTTCGATACTCAGAGTCATGTCTATCCAGAGCTATCCAAGAGAATCACCGAGATCAAGGAGATACTTGACGAAGAAGAAGAGTCGTTCTCACGCACCCTTGACCGCGGAGAGAAATTATTTGAGCAGTATGCAACTGCTGCGAGCCTAGCCGGTTTGAAAGAACTCAACGGAAAAGATGTTTGGCGATTGTACGACACATATGGTTTCCCTGTTGATCTCACACTCCTTATGGCAGAGGAACTTGACCTTGGGGTCAACAACAAGGAGTTTGAGGAGGCACAGGCGGCAAGTAGGGAGGCAAGTAAAGCCTCGCTCAAAGTGGGAGAGAGGGATGTCGTGAAGCTTGATGTGCACGACATCGCTGCCCTCGAGAAGAACGGGAATGTGCCGAAAACTGATGATTCCGCAAAATTTGGTAAGACCTTCACTGGTAAATAAACCTTGGCCTCACCCAAAACCCAAAGGGATCGGGAATATTGACGCGACCGTCAAAGCGATATACCACAAGAAGTCCTTCTTCCAGTCAACGCTAGACCTTCCATCTGATATCTTTTTCGGAATCATCCTGGACCAAACAAGTTTCTACGCAGAGGCTGGAGGGCAAGAATATGACACTGGCAATATTGTGATCGATGGTGTAGCAGACTTTGAGGTTACCAATGTGCAAGTTTTTAATGGATACGTATTGCACATCGGCCATCTAAAATATGGGCAACTCTCCGTTGGCGACAGCGTTGTTTCATCGTACGATGAAGTGAGTCAACGACCAACCCCTCACCAATACTCCCTTTAACTTTTGTTTCTAGCTCCGGCGGTGGCCTCTTCGTAATAATCACACAGCAACGCACATACTAAACTTTGCCCTGCGTGAGATTTTAGGAGACCATATTGACCAGAAAGGATCGCTCGTAGCACCGACAAAGCTCCGCTTTGACTTTTCACACAAAGCCCAAATCCCACTCCCAGAACTAGATCGCATAGAACAAATGAGCATCGACTGGATCAAGAGAAACGTCAAAGTCTTTAGCAAGGAGCTCTCGCTGTCGGTTGCCTACAAGATCTCGGGTCTCAGGGCGGTTTTTGGCGAGGCCTACCCGGATCCTGTGCGTGTTGTGTCACTCGGATACGACGTAGATGAAATCGCACAAGACATCGACAACCCCAAGTGGCGGAGTACAAGCATTGAATTCTGCGGTGGAACGCACGTCGCACGCACTGGGGATATCAAGGACTTTGTGATCACCGAAGAGTCAGGCATCGCGAAGGGCATCCGACGAATCGTGGCCGTCACTGGGCACGAAGCGCAGGACGTCACTCGTATAGCCGACGCGTTTGAGGCTCGAATGAAACAAGCTGAAGTATTGACTGGGAAGGTAAAGGACACGGCTTTGAAGGCGCTGAGTGTAGTATGTGATTCCTTAACTTCTGGTTTCGACTGAGCTACATGGTCTTTAGGAACTCGGCCAGACAGACATCTCGTTGCTGCGCAAGTCGGACATGCGTGACCGCTTGACTTGCGCTGCGTAAGACTCTGGACAAGGAGACCAAAGCAAAAGAGGCGGCCGCCAACAAGGCTGTTCGTGATGCTATATTCACTCGTGCCCGTATATTGATTGCTCCTATTTCAGGCCGTTGAAGCTGTTTCAGCGTTTTTCCATAAGAATCCGCAAGATGAAGCCTACCTTGCGATTGTGGATGCCGAGGGCAATACGAAGGTACTTATAGCGCTCCGAGCTGGATATTCCCTGACAGCTTCTCAGGTTCTTCAGGCTGTTGTACTTCAGGCGAGAAAACTTAGGAAGGCTGTATACGTCTTCAGTGTCGACTCGGAGGGTGGCAGGGTCATCCATGTCAATCATGTGCCTGAGTCCTTGAGGTCGAAAGGCTTCGACGCCCGTACATGGGCTGCTCGTGTGACAGAAACGCTTGGGGGAAAGGTGGGTTCCTTTCTATAAAGCCCTCTGATGACCCTAAATTGGCATTAGGCTGGCGGGAAAGAAGACGGCGCGCAAGGTGTCGGCTTTAACGCCGACAAAGTCAGGGAAGCTCTCGAGGCCGCACAAAAATATCTCCTTGATGGAAAGTCGTAGAGTAGTTATTTTATTTATTTTTAGTCCCGCTGTGCTCAAAGGTGATTTATTTTACCGTAACAAATCAAGATCCTCCTCTCGAGATTCGTGAGAAATGTGTGACAAACCTACGTCACATGAATTGAGTCCAGTTATCGCTCAACACAATCCAACTAGAGATCGGAGCATTCGGCTCAATAATCTCAGCAAGGTAAGCCCCTGCCTGCACCGTTCTCACTCGTTGGCTTGTTTTTGTAGAGCCAAGGGCTAAGTATTCTGAAAGAAAGAACGGATCGCTGGGGGTGGATGGACGTGACATCGTTTGGATGATGACGACACTGACTAACTTCTCAGACACCTACCCTTGCCTTACCTACTATGTCTCTCGTCCTCCCTGAGCCTCATCAACAATTTCAGGTAGCTTTGTTCTTCATTGTGTACGATCTCTGCTAATCATGAGTAGCACATCCTGCGCCTGCTTAACACGAACGTGGATGGCAAGCGCAAGGTCATGTATGCTCTGACAGAGATCAAGGGTGTTGGCAGACGATACGCAAACATCGTCTGCAAAAAGGCAGATGTCGACCTTAGCAAGCGGTGCGTCGTTATACTAGATCAACCTCTGGCCTAATTCTTGACCTACGTCCCAGAGCGGGCGAGCTCAACTCAGACGAGCTGGAGCGACTGGTTACAATTATCCAAAACCCGACACAATTCAAGATTCCCTTGTGGTTCCTGAACCGTCAGCGTGACATTGTCGACGGCAAAAATTCACAAATCTTGTCCAACAGCGTGGACTCGAAGTTGCGTGACGACCTTGAGCGCCTCAAGAAGATCCGCGCTCACCGGGGTCTCCGCCATTACTGGGGTCTCCGTGCACGTGGACAGCATACAAAGACCACTGGTCGGTCTCGTTTCCAAACCTGTTACTTGAATGCTCTACTCATTCGACTTAATTTGTTAGGTCGCCGTGGAAAGACGGTCGGGGTCTCAAAGAAGCGTGGTTAAATACCTTTCTCCTTACTAGGAACACGAGCATGCGTTTTCTAACTGATATCACCGTACTATATCGTGTGCATGAAGGCCTGAACTGCCCGACGTATTTGCGAGCTTCGCTCCCAATTCCTACCTAAGATGACGCTTCAAATACCATCATCTGCAAGCCTGCGTCAAGCACGTCTTTTCCTTCTTTTCCTCACTTTACCACCTTCAGTGTTTGGATAAACACCCTGAGCTGGCTCAATGAGTGAATTCCCTCCGGGCCGATATGACCTGGAATGGATAAAGGACAACTAAGGGTCAGCCAGCATGGTTTCCTGCTGGGCCCAGCCTGCACAGTTGCATCCTTGGTACAAGTTGGCTACCCTGAAGCGCAAACTCCCAACAATGTTACCTCGTTTGGGGTCTCCGTCGCCTCCGGACGGAGATGATTTGGACTCGGGTGTAAAGCGGCAGCGCCGCATCACTGTGGACCAAACGCACTCTAAGAAGCGTAAGCTGCCCTCCCCTCCACAGTCCCCTATCCAGGAGTCCGGGAATCCACCGCTCTTCAAGAGGCAGCGGTGCACCACGCTCGAGCGCAGCATAGAGAGGCTCTCACTCACACCCCCCACTCAGGCGGCGCCTCAGGCACCTTTTCATGAGTGTACGGGACGTCCATCTGTCCCCGTCTATGCCGCTCCGGTGCTGTACGCTCCTGGGTTTTCCTCCTCGCAATGGCTCGGGACAGCCATTCCGACCTCCGGGTCTTCTTACCCAACCTCATCGCCGCCCCCGCCGCTACCACCATTTGCGTCAATCCCGGTCACTGCGTCTGCGTACGCACACATGCCCGCACTGGTGGCAGACGCTGATGGGGTAACGGATATCAAAATGCGCACTTCATCGTGGTATGAACCTGAGAAAGACCGTACGTGTCTGTATACTACGGTCGTTTTTACCCCGTAATTTATGCGCGAAGGCGCGTTCGCTGACTGGGCTATGTGTGCTTGCACAGGAATCATCGTTACCGACTTGGACACATCGTCTGATGATGAAACTGACATCGTCGACGACGCACCGAAGCTGCCGCGTTCCGTACTGCTGGCACTGCTGCGAGGACCGAAACGCGACTATCCACGGCCTCTGGAGTTTTCCCCCGTACCGCCGCAGCTTCCGTCACAATCGTTGGACCTTCAATCATTACCTGGTCTTCGTCCGGCTAGTCTCTCTGGACCGCTGTTGGACGAGCACATGGATATCGAACAGTAGCAATGCGTTGATTCTGTTTCCACTTGTTAATGCATCACTTTTTGTTCGTTGTTTCCTGCTTTACCGCTATATGCACACTGCACCTACACCAAGCCCATTATTTAAGTGGATATCATGCTGTGTGCTTTTTCAACGCTGCCACGGAGTGGACTAGCCCGTACATTCATTACGTTCCGTACAGTGACAAAGGATTCATCGACGTGATGAGATCGATCCCCGTAGCAATAAGCATTTTGCCGGCCACGTTGAAGGTCTCAGGGTGATCAATTATCCGAACCCGACATGATAAAAGACAGCCTGTAATTGAAGTAGATCGAAGACACAAGAATTACAAACGACAGAATTACACAACGACGAAAACACGCATGGGTATTACCAAACGTGCTTTTCTTTGTCGCTACATCGTAGTATCAAAGCCACGCATCACCAATGCTGTGCCAACCACCAGCAGGCAGCTTAACTGTATCGCATAAACATTCTATGTTGCCAACTGACTGGATTATTAACGCGGACCAGCGCACCAGCAATGCAGCCACTCCCAGGTGCACATCAAAGACTAGGTCCTCCCAGATTGCAAGCCACCATCCGGCCCATAAAGTCCCTCGGCAATATTGAGCCGAGTATTATGTTGCCGTGCGTGCGCGTGTGGGTGTGGAATATGGTGCATCTGCATTACATTGAATGGAGAACGCAGCACACCTGGAGCGGGGCTGCCCGCCGTATGGACAGCGGCTACCCGCGAGGGAAGCAGTGGCGCTGATGCGGGTGTAGGAGGGGGGACTGCCGGTGCTGGCTGGGGCGGAGCGTGGAAGCCGCGGAGTCCAGCGTGGGAATGGGTCAATGGGGCCGGGGCAGGTGCTTGGACTTGGGGGTGGGGATGGACACGCATGTCCTGATACACGGTGGGAGAAGATGATGGCCGCGGTTGTGGTTGTGGTATCTGGTGATGGTACGTTACATTCACAAGATTCACTGAGTTGGCTCTGTGGGTGGTTTGAAACTGAGTGACAGGTGGCTGATGTTGCTGCTGCGATGGAGGCGCTGGCGCAAGGGTAGGTACGGGAGCAGAGGGTTGAGGCTGGCCTGGAGTCTGCGAGGCTACTGTGCGACTTGTATTCGGTGAAACAGGAGGTGGTTCGGAATCAACGGGCATGTCGCGTGGCGAATCATCCCCGTCGTCGCGCTCGTCGTCTTCTTCACGTGTCACGTCAGCGTCAGGTGCGGCGGCTTTCTGAGCGGCGATTTCTTCCGCGGTGAGGAAGCGACCACCGGGCCCGCGTGGGCGACGCATAGCGTGTTTGTGGCGCGATTCGTGGAGATATGGCTATCCCGACGAAATCACAGATTTTCCAGAAAAGAAGAACAGTAAGACACCAAAATGGGCAGGGGAGTTATGCGAGTGGTACCTTTCGCTTTTGGGAAAGGCGGTGGACTTCCTCAAGGCGTGCGCGAGCGACGCGACGTTTGAGGATGCGATAATACTGCTTTGCGTTTACATAGAGAGGTTCATCATCGATAGGTGTCTCGGGCTGGGGTGTATGGGCAGGGGGGGGAGTATCCTGAGGGAATGGAGATTGGGGATCGTTGTGAGGTGGCGATTGGGGTCGAGCAGAAGGAGGGGGTTGGTCATTCGTTGAGGGAGGGCGATTATAAAAATTGTAGAGGTGAGGAGCTATTGGGTAAGTAAGTGAGGGGAGCAAGAAGTAGAGGAGAACGTGAGAACATACGATGGAATTGGTCTGGGACGACGTCGTGCTCGTCTTGGAAAGGGTGGTGTTGCGGAGGCAGGGGATAGGCGGGATGAAAGAGTTGATTGATTCCATCCTCCATGATTGGCCCGTTGATGGCTCGTGGGGTCGGGTCAGGCCAGGCCAGTCAAGAGCGCACACGCTACGCTACGCCGTTACAGTAACGCTCAAGATTTTGATTTTGATCTTTCAAACCAAAAAAAAAAAAAAAAAAAATCGAACAAAACAAAACACTCGGAAAGGCCACCCGGTCACGTGCACTTCCCTCTCTCCCTCCCAACTCTCAACTATGGAGGCAAAACTGTGAGTTGGCCACTCTGCCCTCCCTCTCCTTCTCACTTGTCACATTTCAAAAAGGAAATCCCTCAAGGTCGCTGATCTTAGGGACATTTGCACCCGAGCCAATGTTCCCACCACCACTAGATCAACAAAGGCCGACCTCATCGCAAAGATCCTCGCGAGTCAACCTGCGATAGACGCGTACAATGTCAAATACCAGCAGAATAGCAATATCGCACTCCCATCGAAGCCTCCTACCTCGTCTAGCCAGGATGAAGTGGTGAGTGCAAACACGTTCATTCGATCTGTGGTGCTTACATTCCCCCCTCCCCTAGCTTGCTCCCCCAGAAAGGTACGCAATTGCGGCAATCGTCTTCCTTTTGCTTCTTTCTTATGTAACTTTAGGGTCGACTGGTCATTAGAATATCTCACGCCATCTGCTCCTGTACCGGCTGCTGTGTCACAGCCCTCCAATACCAACGCCTCGACCAAGCCTGCCCCTCCTGCAGTACGGCTCTGCTCTTCTCCCCAAGTTAAGCCCAGCTCATCTAGTCTAGGCTAAACCTCAATCAAATGTGGTTGCCCCAAAGTCAACGCATGGGGTGAGTGTGGCCGCCAAGCCCTCTGTGGCCGCACCCCCCATTCCATTCGATGAGGAACTGGAGAAGCGCAAGGCACGTGCCGCCCGCTTTGGCATTGCTCTTATCGAGCCTCCCAAACCAAAGACAAAGTCTGTCCCTCCGTCCAAACCCGCTAAGGCAGCCGATGTAAGACGTGCACGCTGCCTGAATACGACCATGTTATGACGTATGTCCACAGGACGCTGAGAAACTTAGGGCACGCGCGGAGCGCTTTGGCTACGCTACACCCGAACAGACAGATGCACCAACTGTCCCAGCGGTCGGTAGCAAGAAGCGTGGTACTACCGTTGTGGAAGAAGTTGATCTCGAAGAGCAGGAGCGCCGTCGAAAACGTGCTGAGCGCTTTGGGATATCTGTGCTGGTATGGTCCAAGATGAATGAATTGTTCGATGTTCGCAGGTGTTGACCAACTTGGCGCAGGGTGCGAAGGCTTGATCCTTCCTTTCAAGCCTCGCCATATTTAGTTACGTTTTGTTGCTTTTTGTGGATCCTACGCACTTGTAATGATTGGGGGCCGCGGAGGCGGGCTATGCGCCCCCCTTATTTTATAAAACGCTGTGATGCGCGTCTGTGATTGAACCGATTTCTCTTTAATTTGGAAACCAATGTAAAGACAAACGAATACTATCCAACAAATATCTAGATCTTGGGCATTGCGCCCTTCACTCGTCATTTCTTGAGTACTGCTGCTCTTGCAAAGTCAACGAACCGCCATTCGCGACATGTTATCGTGTTGGAGTTTAATGATTTGTAATGTAACAGAGGCTGAGCATCAGTCCGTGTATGTACTGACAAATACTACCCGAGGAGCCCGCTGCCCTGAGGCGGTGGTCATATACAACATACTCATTTGTCTCATACGCTGCGCTACTTTATCGCCCACATCCATACCTCTAAGGTCACACCCTCTCCAAAGACGCAAATCATGGGTCGTGGCATCATCTATTTCATTTTTCAGCGTCCCCGTTTCTGTTGCTGCCTTCCGGTCCGCATATGTGTTGTCATCATGTCTCTTCTCGGGATTTTGGTCTCGGGTATATTGTCTGTCGTTCTTTGGTTCGAAGTTTCTCGTGCGTATCCGTTTCCCTTTCTCCTTGATATCCTGAATGGCTGGGTATTCCTAGGTGCCGAGGCTCTCACGAGCAAGGAGCTCAGGTCGTTTATCGGAGGTGCGATTGTCGAAACGCTCTTGTTTATCATCTCAGTCGTCGGGTATGTTCTAGAGACCCTCACTTTTGCATTCACGCTGATGCAGGCCTCTTGCTTCTCGTGTGTAGCTTGATTGGTGCCATCGTTCGCAAGCTGACCTTCATGACGGCTTACGCCATCGGGCTTTACATCCACTTCCTGATCAACCTCATTGTGGCGGGATACCTCCTATTCGTCATTCTACATACTACGCAGACAGACACTGCTGCGCTGTGCCAGCATGCGCTCAAGAACGCTCAGGCACAAAATCAGTGCGCGTCGCTCTTTGGTGCTATTCGCGGCGTGTATGCAGCCCTTGCGACCCTTGTCCTCGTAGTGGAGCTTTGTGAGTGTCGCGTACCTCACCCGTCGCGATGTCCCATTCACTCCTCCACTCCGAACACACCTAAACCAGATGGCGCGATCGTCGCAACGCGCTACGCCTACCAGCTGCGCAGGGAGAAGCGGGAGGCGCGCATGCCTAGACGTACTCATCCAGAGTCTGATTCTGGACGTCTTATTCCCGGCTTTGTGCGCTATAAGGAAGAGAGCGGTGCAGCAGTGTATGACTCGTATTACCACCTTCCCACGAAAGGCCACTCGCGCGGCGCGTCGGCCTATTCGCTTGCCGGCAGCGAGTACGAAGGCGTAACTCCATTCGGACTGTATGATCCCCACGGTGCCAGGCTCCTCGACACGAAGTATCACGAGGATCTGGACTTTGAGGACGACAACAAGCAAGATGACGCTAAGGATCAGGACCACGGTGACAATCATTTATCGGAACCACCGCCTGGATTGGAGACCTCCAGGAAAACCGTTGAGGTAGGGCTGCGAGACGCGCCCGACTCACCACGGTGACTCGAAACGTATTCGTGTCAGCGTCTCATTCTCTTCTGGCGTGCAGTATCTCGAGTGGTCGGACGCTTTTAATGTAATGACGAGATAGAATGTACAAAATCATAGGACCGAGGACTGTATTTGAGGTCGCTGCAGTTGCAGACGCAGGCTCGGAGGAAGTGATCGGTGCCAGTGACTCAATCTGGCACCACGGGTGTGGCACGGGTCGTCACTGTCACTAATATTACTGTATAGCTTGTCTCAGGACGTTTGTCTGGTCACAGACAGAGAATACGGCTTCTATCTACAGCAGCGTCATACATGTGATGCCCATTCGACACAATGCCATGCACATTCGGTATGCTACCCAGCGGCAGCATATCGTCGACTCTGTGCGCATGTCACTTCCGCTTAGATGACTGTCTACTAACCCACCTAACGTATGATGCTCGGTAGCTTGATACGTTACTCTATCAACTCCATGTCTTATCTTTCTTGCTCGCACCCTCTATCCTTACCCTCTTTGTACGCGCCGCAGGACAATTCCAATTATCCCACCCCGGTGAATTTGGTCCCCAGCGTACTCTGCGCTTCCGCTTTGTCCTGATCGCCATGTTCAACGCGAGCAGCATATGGAACCATGCTTACTTGAGCGCGCGGGATGGACGGACGGCCGTATTAGATTTCGTCGGGATGGGTGCGTCTTGGTCATTATGCTCATTTTCGTCAACTCACCCTCACTCCTTCGCACTACAGCATTCACACCATCACGTACACAACTTCTCCTGCTCGATCTTCTCATCATCATGCTTTCGGTTGTCGTCGCAACGATGGCGTATGAAGCTACATATGCGCGCGCCGTGACCAAAGCCGCCATCCGTGCTACTCTCGACCTCACCCCTTCCAACGCCCAAACCTACACCGACCCACTCACACCTACACTGCCCGACGAGAACTCTGATCTCGTCCTCGATTTTCGCTCGGCCTTGGTACTTCGGCATCTGCGTCAACCTCCATCACCACCGCCAGAAGACGCGCAACCTCCAAACAGCGTTGCTGTAGTGGAGGGGCTTCGCGTGTTATTGCAGGCGCAACGTGCGCTCAGGGAACGACAAGCCCCACGTGCAGGCGGAAACGTTGGTGGAAACGATGCCCGAGGGGGGGACCAGGACCGGCGCGTGCCGGGCGGGATGGACCCACCAGAGGACGTAGTATGAAATGAAAGCTAGACATTATTTAGGGTGCATGGATTGTGCTGCTGCTTGCAAGGGTGGAACGCTGCGTGTATTTACTTTTTCTCATCGGTTTTATTTCCCGCCTTGGGCACAGATGTGCCACTTGGAACACATGAATTAGAGCGGGGCAGATGGTAGACGTTGACATAAATGACGCGCGGATCGGACCGAAGTCACCATCTGCGCTTCAGCTGCGCGAACTTTCGTAAGTAAATCTCGTTCCAGCTTCGGAGGGTGCAATTAAGCATACGGTCTGGCGGAGGCATGCGCCAAATCTGTCAAATTCTTCCTTGCATGTGTCTTTGTGAACGTCGGTATATGTCGCAACGATACACTTTCCGTAGTCGGAAGCTTCCTTTGCGCATGCAGTCGTAGATGCGACAGCAAGACGTCGTAGGGGCGTTCGTTTAGTCGTCGAGGACGTTGCTGCTGCGACAACGGTTGGTTGCATCGAGTGAAGGTAAGTGGCTTACGTCAACCATGACATATGGCTTGGCCCACCGTTTGGCACACTGACAAGCACACCTTCATGCGTGTTCTCTCATCCTGTCAGGCCTGATGTTGGATTCCAGCTTTCTTGTGGCCACTTTGCTCGTGGTCGTCACACTTCTTTTCTACATTTTATATTGGAACAGATTCCTTGCGTTCCTCGCTGGCGTTGTCTTCCGTGTCGTTTTCTGGAACAGAGCGGGTTCTAGTGCATGGATTCAAATTGGCACGTAACGGGTTTATCCCTGTCTCGTACCATCCTGACGTATGTGTCAGGCTCCTTTCACGTGTCACTTCTGGCGGGGCGGATTCTGCTGAAGGACTTTTGCTACCATTCGAGCAACCAGACCATAAAGATTGTCAAGGTTCAGCTGCGTTGGCAATACTGGGTTCGGTCCCTCACTCGCTCTGAGGACATGCATGCCCACGGCGGTGGCGAGGATCCTAAGTGTGCGCCTACTTTACCTTTCTCCCTCTCGGATTTTCCAAACGCAAATTTAGCTAGCAGTGGATCTCAGTCACAACGCTGCCGCTTCCATGCGACATTTGAAGGCTTCGAGTGGTTCATGTACAATCGTACTGCCGCCTTTGATAATATAGTCTCGCAGATGGAGGTAAAGACGCCTGTCCCGGAACGGCGCGCTCAGAGTTTTAGTGCAGATGGGGCAGCGTCCCAGCTGAGACATTTCCTCGCCAAGTCTTCTGCAGGAGGTGACAGTGCGTACAGTTTCTATCCCACAATACCCAGAGCTGATTGCCCATCGCACCTCCCAGGCAACGTACGGACCTCTCAATGGCGAAATCCATTGAGCTTTCCCAAATTTCTGCGCAGCTTTGTCCGTTGGCTTGGTGCTCAACTTCCTGTTTTTGATATCAAGGACCTGCTTCCTTTCAGCTTTGAAGGCGTTAATGGTGGGATTGTATGCGGAAACATGGCAACTTCCAATATCTTGGTAGCAGAATTCAGCCGTGCGGACGGCATTTTTGGGATGGTTCCGGTGCGTCATTGAGAGCTTTTGTTGTGGTGCCTCTCATTGATTGATACGTGGGATGGCTCCAGTCGAAGTCACTGCTAGACCTACATAAGCAACAGTTAGATATCAAATTTCAGGACGCGACTATCAGCTTGAAGGAGAATGACCAGTTTTTGGCCCCCTTGACCACCACTGGATCCCATATCCATGACCATCTTCACAAAGCTCAGCAAGTCTCCCATTTCTCCCTCGGTACTATATATTCACGTTGTTCTCAGCTCACTAAGCTTCCATTACTTTCACTACCTCACATATTCTGTCTTTTCTAAGCTCTATCGTTCGGCAAAGCTACGAGACGTCCTTCGTGCTGCAGCGCAAGTGTTCAAAAAGCAGCCCATGTCTGCTTCTGCGAAAACATTTCGCTCGCGCTCCAGGCGTGCGCAAAGCATCGATATCGAGACTCCAGTCGGGCCAGACTCTGCAAAGAGGGAATACGCCATTGAGAGGAGGCTTCTTGAGACACCCGCACTTGAGCTCTCGTACTACATAGATGTAGTAGGTGTTGTTCCTGCTGAACAGCATGCGGTCCACTGCGAGGAGTTCGATATTGGAAATGGTGACACGTCACCCGAATGGGGCCTCGATCTCGTCGTATACTGATGGTTTCTTGAGGTATGGACCTTGGGCAGATAGACAGAGGTGCATATCATTACCATACTCCGCAGAGTCCATATTGATTGGCGATGGGTTCGTAGGGCCGAATTGCAGCGCGTATTCTTCCCTCCGACATACCATGAAGCAGAGCAGACTCAACGCCTCCGACCAAATGAGAATCGCGTTTGGACAGCCATGCGAATACTCCTCGAGCTGCGTGGCGGGGCAACGTTACACATACCTTTTCGCGAAGCATCAAAGGTATTTTACCATCTGTATCATGTCATGGATTAGCGGTTTATATTGCACATTAGAACTGGCAGTGGGATGGTTACGTTAATGTGCCTCGCTCTCGGACTCGTGAAGCTGCTTCTCTCAGTGTCAAAGCCAGCGACGATTCTACTATACATTATTTGATGCCTATAGTCGCCGATTCCGAAGGTTATCACCCATGCCTCAGTGTTCACCTGAACGGTGTAACCGTCTCCAGTAGTCTCAATGATATTCGACTACTCACCGCAAAATCTTGCGAAGTGAGTAGATAGATCAAAACAGCATCCAGTTAAGCATATTCACTCTTTCAGATCTCGGGCGAGATGCCTTCCCCACTGAAATGGGATGCTAGTCGCCAGTGGATGTTCACTGTCTCACTCAGTCAACCTATATTCTATCTTCTGCGTGATCATATCAATATGTTTACTGACCTGGGTAAAGACTGGAGTTCGGGGCCCCCGAGCGACTATCTTACCTGGGCTCCAATGCATTACGTCGTTAATCTCGACTTCAATGATTATGAAATTAATACTTATGTCAATGACCACAACATCATCGACAAGCCTCTCGTCCAGGAGGAGAATGGTCCGTCTTCTTGTTCTACAGGTGGTCGTATGCTAAAATGATAGTAGCACTCCTGACGCTTCGCGGACCCAGTTTACACAGCGAGAATATCATCTCATCGGACAAGTTCAGACCAGCATGGACGTCGTTTCCCTTTTCCATCACTGCTCCGAACATCGTTCTTAGCCTTACCCTTCCAAAATGGAGCACACATCGCCTACAAACCGTGGAGCCTATTACCAAGCTTATGACCATCGGCCTCTTCCATCTTGAGGGCTCATATCTCTATTATGCCGATGTTCGAGACGAGAACGTTGATCAACTTAGATTGAAATTTATCGTAAAGCCTTTCCACATATCATGAATGGGAGCATGACTGTTTAATACCCGAAATTCACAGTTAGATGATACGATATTCAAGTGTTTGGCGTGGTCAATCCGACATTTTATGATCTTCCAGCAAAATTACTTCGGCAATTTCACTCATTTTTCGACTCTTCAGGAATACTTGCAGAAGCGGAGTCAAGGCCAAATTGGAGATCCCATCGATCTGAAGTACCGTCCTGGGATGGTAGTAACACCGTTCCTCGGCTCCCTCGCCCTATAAGTTCTGACCCTTCATATAGTCTAATCAGATTCAGGTTGAGCTACAACTGAGCATCAATCGTTCTCTCACCGTCCTACCAGTTGGACTTCCGGGCTATGAGATGTACTGTCCACTTCCTGGTCAATCACCGGAAGACGTCCAACTGGGAAGATGCATAGTTCTCTCTGTGTCCGAGAGTGATGTGCAACTCCGCTCTCACAATCTCGGGTTCGAGCTGAATCTCAATATTGGTACGATATACGGTGATGTTGAAACCGACTACACCGAGCGGTCGATTTTCACAAGGCCTCTGTGGTCTCCAAGCTCTGAAGTTTTTTCAATTGAAGGTTATTATGAAAGCTCTGGCTCGACACTGTTACTAATGTTTTCATAGGTGTCGACATTCTCGCGGATAGATTATTCGGACCTCAACCACTTGCTGCTGCTTACGTTTGCTTTTGGGAGGTCAATTTTGGCTCCGTGAAGGGTGTGCTCTCCGCATCACTTGGCCAGACCCTGCAGTCCGCCCTCGATGCTTTCAACACGAATTACAAAGACCCAATGAATGCTCCAGCCTCCGAGTTCGCATTGCCATTGGCTCCAGATCGTCTGTATTATTCTGCATTGACTACCGATATGATTCTCACGCGCAACAGTTACATTTTTGAAAGTAGGCTTTGCATCTATCGACTTGACCTGGACCGCTACACCTGTATCCGTCTATTGCTGTCTTCCTCAGGGTTTTCAGATGGCCTCAAATGACATGGCAGGCAATTACTATCGGAAGGTTACCAGTCTCTCTGCACCCAAAATCATCGTACGCTTCCTACATTCTTTCGGGAAGAAGAATGACTGGATCGAAGCTGGTGAAGTCGTGCTCGATGCCGCGCTTGATAATTATTTTTCCCCTTCAGGGTGGCAGGCAAGTGCCTTGTCACAGGCCAGTTTCCTTGCTCAACAAGATGGACCAACCGGGAGGCTGCGAAAGCTAAAGATTGGCCTGGGAAAGCGGGGCCGTTGGGTTCCTTGTGGGTTTTGCTTCCAATTTTACCATGACTACGTGTAAGCTTATTGGGAAATACAGCGCGTAGTCTGTATGCCTCTATCCTGAGAATGCCAAGGCCATATCATGTCTTACCTTCAGCAACCACCAACCATGCTCCACCAGCAGAGGATACGCTGGAAGAAAACGAACCCGAACTAACGAAACCTATGCCATTCTTCCAGCGTAACGTGTACTCTGACTCAGACGACGAGGGCTCCAATACAGTTATGGATCGTGATGCCCGCCTTGCGTACGTTTCTCTATAATTGCGTGCAGCGAGGGTCGCTAAAACGACATCTTAGGAATTCGCGCCCCACGTCGACGTTGCCTCTCCCTCAAGCAGATAACGAGAGCATGTCGGATGGGGATGAATCTGACGACATGGATCTGACTGATGGGACCAGCTTGGGTAGTAACGCGTCAGAGTGGAACGAAGGTATACACTTCATCGACGTTGGTTCGATACCAGCCTTACCTAATACACCGGAGGTGCCTCTGTAGCTTTTGAAGATTCTCTCGCATACCGCTACGCTACGGTGTCGAGACATTATGGCCTTCCGCTCGGCAAACCTTCGTCATGGGGTCGTAACCCAGTTTTCACCCTTAGAGTGAGATACCCCCCCCCCCTCGATTAACTAAAGTCATTCACTGAAACCCTTCCAGGATCGCCGACCTTTCTCTACTCCTGCTGTGCGCCTAAATTTCACGTCGGATGCGAACGAGTATTGTCCCTATAAGCGGTGGAAAGCCGACATTACAGAAGGCAGGAGTAGTACTTCAACTATTCGCGCCTGGTGTCGTTCCATTGAAATCTGGATAACTCCCCTTTTACCATCTGTACTTCTCCATCTTCTTGAAGCCAACTCCCGAGCTGTACGTGAATCTGATGCGATCCTTGCGTCACGCACCTGATTTGTTGGTTTAGGAGAGGAGCCTTGAACAACGTATCGATTCGCTCGCAACAAGCCATATTCAAGACCTCTTGAGGGAGAAAGGCGCAGTGAAGGATTCTATTCTTGATATTCAGATCTCCTCTATTCGTGCTCAGGTCGTGCAACTGGTACAGAAGCCTAACAATCTGCACGACAGTTTCCTGCACGCGTCTGGTGTCACCCATGATCAACTTGAGCACAACGTAGCAGTACTCGACCTTCAACTCTTCGACCTTGGTTTAAAAGCCCAATCACACAAGGAAGAACATCACTCTCGACAATCGTTTGCCACCTCCATAAACCACTCTGCACTCTTGCTTGACTTGCACGATGTGCATGGCCCAACAAATCGGTCGGGGGTTCACACTGTCATGAAGGTCTCGTTGTCGGAGTTAGCGTCGGCACTCGTCCATAAGCGTGCTGATTTCATTTGGAGAACTCTCACCGTGGTATTGGAAATGGATGCAGCATACTACATTGCCGAAGTGGCTTCTACCCATACAGAGCCCATCGCTCAGTTCGTCAGCTCATACCGTCGTCTCAAGTCTCGCCTTGTATCGGAGTCACGCGCCCGTATCCATAAGGCCCTTCAATGGTCCAAGAAACTCCCCATGGTCGATCTGCTCTCGACCATACAGCCCTCCTACTTGATTCAGACTGGCAGACCACACGAGATCCGTGTGCATGCGGCCTCAAAAATTCTCCTTTACATCCGCAGCTGCCTTCGTCTTCTGACTATTGAAGATCGTGAAACGATTTGCCATCCCACTGGAGTGGAGGGTTCTGTAGTAACGAGGGAAGAAGTCATTGCTCTGCTCAGAGGACAATTGATTGGCCTTGCAGTGGATACCGATGCGGCTAGTCTTGCAAATCTCGGCCTTATAACTCGAGTATTCGGAATTCCGGACCCTTCTGAGGCAACTCGTCCACATGAACAAACCGTTCAAATGGCCGTGATCAAACTCCAGACTACGAAGGTAGATGTGCTCCATCCCAAGCACGGTACTCCCTCAGAGATAAGCCTTGATATGGTGGACATTACGGTTGCCATAAAGAAATCCGAGCACCTCGTTGGATCGTCAAAGTCACCGAAGGATGCCACCTCTACCCGTGATAAACATCATCCAGTGATTCAACATGTAGCAATCTCGGTGGCGCTTGATAACTTAGAGGTCCTCATGTTGCCTCATGTGCTCAGTTTTGCTCAGAGTCTTGTTCGGTTACACAAGAGATCAAAAGACACAAGTCCAAACTCAACATCTGTCCCACCCTCCTTTCTTTCCCGTGATCCTTCGAAGACAATATTACTCGTTGACGCGACACTCTCACTTCAATTGCTTCGGTTCCACGTGGCAGCTGAGAAGCTGATCATTGCCTACATCGTGTCCCGCTTAGGCTTTGTCTCCTCGGTGTATTTTCGCCCTTCCCTCACTCCTCAAGGTCACCCGGATTTGTTTTCCAACTCGTCCCTCTTCTTTGATTCGGTGGCACTGCAGGCTCATTCATCCTCAGATAAAGGCTCCTCGGTTCCACAAGATATGCTAGCGGAAATATGGCTGACGGAGACAGGGCTGAACTGTGCCTTACGTCATGAAGTAGCTCTCAGCCCTACTGTCCGTGCGACACTGGCGGTTAGCTGTTTGCACCTCTCCGTCCCTCGAAGTGCCATTCGCCTGTCCAAGTTTATTGAGGAATGGAGGGCCGACTATCTTCCTAGCTTCGAACGGACTATCCGTGCGTTGGTTTCTGAGTTGCGGCAAGAGCCCTCTATTCCCTCGACTTCCACAGGGGTAATGAACCTCGTCCCCGCCATGCATCTGCAACTTTCAATAGGATCCTGTGGTGCCTTTTTCCACGTATTTCCAGGCACTTGGTTGTCATGGGAACTAATCGACACTATATCCTACCTCAAAATAGGTGCCGGAAACTCACGTCAATTGAGTGCCCCTTACGGTCTTAGATTTTCCTCTCAGAGCATCAGTATCGTTTCTCCACCAAAGGGAAAACGGCCGAGAAGCACGTTGGAGAAAGGTGGACTCAAAGTTGACCTCCCCATGATGACGGTCACAGGTACATACGAGAATTACGGCGTCCATGTCCAGGTTTCGGCCGGATTCTTTTCCATTTCAGTCAAGCCATCGTATTGGGACACCCTACTCTCAGTACAGCAGAAGTTTGGAAACGATATTAGCGATCTTCTCCATGTCCTAGCGGATGCTCGTTCAAAGAGATCGCCATCCCAAGGACTGCCCAAGTCACAATCTTTCTCGTCTCGATTATCGCTGCAAAGCGGGGCATTCAGGGCTAAAGGCTTCCGGATTGGTTTGGAAGGTCACTCCTCAATGGTATTATTCGAATGTCAGGATGTCAGCGGTGGCTTGATAGACGGAGAAACCAAAGGCAAAAGGAAATTATGGCAACTCAACGTGATTGGATTGGGACTGTCTCTAGCCCCCAAATCATATGCTGCGATGATGTCCGAATCTGGTGGATTTGATGGAAGCCATCGTTCAGCTTTCGTTAAAATAGACTCCAAGGTGGAAGTCGATCATCGCACTGTACAGAAATTTCTTAGGATCAAAGTATTCAAGACTCATGCGATTATGCAACCTAGCTCAATCGGGGAAATTGGCGACTTCATTGATCATCTCCAGGTCTGCATTTTACTTTTTTCAATTCGTTTCGCGCTTACTTGAATCTCTACTATAGGCTGAAGTCCTTGACCGGAAGGATGAGCGCGTTCGTGAACTCGCAGCATTCAAGAAGAAGACGCAAAGTATCCTGAAAACGTTTGAGGTCAATGACCAAAAGTCTACTCCTCCGGGTGCCATGCTGCAGTTCAAGGACTATGCTGTTGTCCTCAGCATCAGCAATCTTGGGGTTGCGTTTCCCCTTGCTTTGGACAGTAGTGTTGAACTTCCTCTCGGAAGATTACATCAACACCCCATTTTGTCTGCTTTCCTATTCTCGGTTAAAGCCATCGAATTCGAGGACAAGAACATGGGTGACAGCCAATTTGTTATGAAGGAGTTTTCTTTCCAGTTTGTCGATCGGTCGGTGACTTTCCCCCTTAGTCAACCATTCACATTTGAGACTCAGAGTCATCGGATTCTAGGTTTAGGCAGTCTGTTCCCGGCGACTTTTCTTGGGACGGACACAAGACTCGCAATCGTCTGATATACCCCGATATGACTGCTCAGGTGCGATCCGAGCGATCGGCAAAGTCGCTTCAAATTCGCGTGGGTGCGAACATCAGTGGTTTCATTTTGGATCTCGAACCCTCCATTGCGGACCATGTCGCCTCTCTCGTTGATGTGTACAGGAGAGGCAAAGAACGCGTAGATCGCATTGCGGTGAATGTCCCTCGTAATAGTGCTGTTCAAGGCTTCCGGAGGGTAGTTTCCGAGTCAAATGAGGAAATTCAGACCGCCTCTAGCATCCTTCTGTCCATGGTCTTCTTCAGCGGACAAGTTCGCATGCACAGTAGCTCCCTGCGAACGAGCTCCCTATTCGATACCGAAGGCCACACTCTTCCTCCGTCCGTTATCGAATGCTTTAATCTTCCCATGTTGTCGGTTTGGGGAGAGTACCGGGCGACGCCACCTTCGCGAAGGCTTCACAGGGACCAAAACACTGAATATTCGTCACTTGTGCTCAAGAGCACGATCCACTCCAGCGAGAACACGTTACGGCCAAGCTTGCTCCCATTTATTACCGAACTTGTCAACCATATCGAACGTCGTATGCGCAAGTCGAGCTCCAGGAATTCGTCCTTCTCCAATCGCGGCGCTATCTCCACCGCACCTCTGGAATTCAATGCCCCAAATAACAGCCCATCGGCCTCAAGCATGCACATTACCTTTGCTTTGCGTATAGACCAATCAAAACTGCAGCTTACATGCCAACCGGATGTGAATGTCATCGCGGGTGTCTATTGGGATAGTGGAGGTTTCCTTCTAAACGTCTCCAGAGCCGGTCGACGCATTTCATTTATAGGGAATGTCGGGGGATTGACAATCGGACTTAAGCACGGCTTCCTTAGCGAGGATTGTGTTCGACTCGACGCACGCAATCTCGCCTTCTCTACAACCTTTACTGGGGCCGACAAAAGTTCCGGGATTGACGTGAGCTCAATGTCCGTTGTAGCCGACACAGAAGTATCCGGAGGGTTGCGTTTCTCACGGTTCCAGGATGTACTATGTTTCAAGGCCGTGTGGCTTGACCGCATCCCAGTGCTCAGCGCGACACCCAGTAGTGAACTTGCCGACAACCCCTTTAAGTCGAAGACGCTGCCAACGCCTGGTGCCATCTCAACCAAAAGCGATTTCACTACCGCAGTTCTCGTCCGTTTCCGGCGTATAGGCCTTAATGTTGACCTCGGGCAATCGATATCATCTGTGAGGATGGATATGCTGGATGTCACCCTCCAGAGCAAGATTGAGGAAATGTGCACGGAACTATCGGTGTCTATCGGTGACCTCACCATGTCGGCTACTGGCAACATTTCTGGTAACGCTCGTATTCCTGACTTCTCATTTAACACCATGCGTCGCAAAGCTCTCTTGCTTGATTCCCTTGATCGAGTGGGAGAGCCTAGAATGCTGGACATGTCAATGAAGAGTGGGAACCTGGAGATGACACTGGAATCCGATTATCAGAAGATATTATATCTCTGGTGGGTTGCACGAATCTGACCGAGATAGAGCTCTGATAACCCCCCTTCAGGTCAGGACCCCTTAGCGTCACTGTCTGGGATGACTGGACGCAGATGTCATCTCAAGTAGCCGTTCTAGATCGATTACTCCGCTTGTCCTTCGCGGTTTCCGGGACCGAGCTTGTCGCTGTGGGCTCAGTTGGCACCATACCTAAGCTCTTTTCTTACGGTTCCCGGTTCCAAGCGAATCTCCAAGCACAAAGAGATGGCGCAGCGCGGGAGTCAAAAGCTTTCCGAATTGCACAGTCACCGAAGCCAGATAATCCCCTCTCCGCTTTCGCTAATGCCATGCTCCAATCCGCGCGCACACGCCTGCGCGAGAAAGAAGGTAGCTTGTCATATGTCGTACAACAGCGTATGCAATTCTTGCTCGGGTCTCTGAAACTTGCTGTCTTTCCGAGGACGATGGAGGATAATGAGATGGCGTCTTTCAGCGCGAGCGAGCTACGTGCCGATCTCGACCTCATCGTCGAGTCCAACGATCTCCCAGCAAAGCGGAAGCTACTTCTTGCTTTTGCAGGGATGTCGGCTTCCCGTATAGGTCCGCTGAATCATGGCATGGTCCCTGACGACGTACGAACCGACGTGCGGAAATGGCTCGACACCTTACGAAAAGGCATGCCTATCTCAATCATATTCGAGCTTCCGCCGATGGACATGGACATGGAGAGTGAGGAGATAAATGGGATCCTCGAGTATAATTTTGAATCAAAGTTTGCCAGCAAACCTACAGCCCGGAGGGAGGATATTTTTATCACGTTGAACGTCGCATTGTATTCATGGCTCACTCTGCTGCGCAAGAATCTTGCGCGCGAGATGAGTCAAGCCCAGGGCTCCTTCGACCGTCGCCAGATCACTGGGCTTACAACGGCGACACCCTCAGGCGTATCCACGCCAGCACGAAGACGGACAATTACTGAATCCTCTACCCTGGACATAATTTCTCCTGCGACGATCCCTCAGAGTGACCGGCGATCGTCAGCTCAGCCACGGGGGCTTACCCGCTCCGACGCGGCAATTGAGAGACGCCACAGACCTACGTTCTCGATGGCTTCAATGCCCAATAGGAGCGATACGCTCGGTCCGCCGATAGAGCTTGTTATGACATCCCGTGGCTCAACGATGCCATCCTTAGAAATCCCGATCACCGGTTCTTCCCCCACTAATGCACAGCCTCCTCCAAGCCCCATCGCACCCGCACCCTCGGGACATCCCCCAAGTCTTGTGTATCAACCCCGGCGTCGGCATATCGAGCGACTCCAAATGCGGCAGTTAGGCGAGGCGACGCCAGACGTGATGCACCCTTTCTTCACAAAAAAGGCGGGCTTCAATCTCGAGGACGCACTTCCACAATACGTGCACGAATACGCGACAATGCCGATTGAGGAGATAACGCGAGCATTGTTGAAATTGTACAGTCGGCAACTGAGCCGCTCAGCGCCACAGTAGAAGGCAGGCGTAACTTATTCACCATCACATTGTCTTTAGTTTTGAGCCAATATGTTGAATTAATACTGTATCCATTGTACTACTGGTCCAGACGAACTCTGGGACAGGAGAGAGCAATGCTAACTACTCTGAACGCCAACATTGAAAACGCTAAGAAGCGCAAAGCAGCCATAAAGAAGGCCAACGGGGTAGGCAACCAGAAGCCGTTGATCGGACATGCGTAGAACGGCAACGAAGATGCCAGACGCAGCATAAGTACACCAGACGATGGATAGGGAGGAAAGCATGTAACCCAGCATGCCGCTGAAAACTACATGTCAGAAAGAAGAAACCGTGAGGAATGGTTACGCACTCCAAAGTGATAATCACGCTGAGTGCGCCGACACCAACCATGGGGAGGAGACAGTACCCGAGTACAGACAGAACTCGGTAGGCGTCAATGCCCTGCTCGGACATCAAGTTAAGAAGGCAGTACAGGCTAATGGAGCCTAGAAATGCAAGACCGTAGATGTATCCAAACTGCGGTTTTCCGGACTGCGCGCTATGAGAAGATGGCAAGTGAAATGAACAGCAGGATACGCACGAAAAGGAGAAACGTGGCAAAGCAGAAGCAAAATATCAGGGGTCCAGCGAGGTCCGCGTCGTCCATTATGCGCTCGTCGACGCGACGAAGAGGGTTCAGAACTGTCATGGACTTGGCACCTATGTGAGAAAGATTTATGCCGAGTTCTGGGTAGGTGAGGCCGGATGGCCATTCATGATGAGACGATGCACACGAGGCATATGTATATATATAGGCACGCACCCTCAAGCAATGGGGGCTCACCCTCAAAGCCGCCAGTACCAAATGCAGTCCACCACCCTCCTGCTGGCTGAGTGCTACCCATGTATCCTGACGTCCCAGGCTGAGCTATGGAGCCCTGTGAGGCAACGTTGCCCTCGAGACTTGAGCGGGACCCTGGATAGAAGGACGACTGATCGTAGAACTGAAGGGGGACGTTTGGCTGATTGCCGCGTCCGTAGTAGTTATTTGGCGAGGAGGAAGCACCGTACGCCGCGCTGTCCTGCCACATTGCGTCAAATTTGGGCTCAAAATGTTGGATTGTAAGACTCGGAGGACACGCAACGCAGGTGAGGTAGCCCTAATCATGTGACATCTGACACACACGCATTCGGTGCGTTGACCCTTATTTGTCCTGTACGTTTTCCCGCTTGCCCAGCTTGCCCAGGACATGGTCTGTATGATTATTGAGTTTGGTGACTACCTTTCTGACTTTGTCATAGCCTCAGGTACTTAAAATTTTCTGATATGGTTCCTTCCCTAATCGTCTCCCAAGAATGAATATATCGAAGAGCACATCAAACGGCACGGTCGCCGATTAGATTATCATGAACGCAAGTGCGCGTTCCATCGTACTCTCATCCTTTCCTTGGCTTATGCTTATATTGCATAGGCGGAAACGTGAAGCCCGTGCGGTTCACCGGCAATCCGCTGTTGCACAAAAGGCCTTTGGGCTTAAGGCTAAACTTCTCCACGCGAGGCGACATGCTGAGAAAGTGCAGCTCAAGAGAACTCTCAAAGCTCACGACGAGCGTAATGTTAAGCAGAATGATGCTTCTGATGTACCTGAAGGCGCTCTTCCCACCTTCCTACTTGACCGCGAGGGCCAGAAGGACGCCAAGGCGTTGTCTACTGCGATCAAGCAGAAGAGGAAGGATAAGGCGGCCAAATATACCGTACCCCTACCCAAAGTCCGCGGTATCGCAGAAGACGAGATGTTTAAGGTCATGCGGACTGGAAAGAACAAAAAGAAGTCATGGAAACGCATGGTCACAAAGGCCACCTTTGTTGGGGAAGGTTTTACTCGTAAACCCGTCAAAATGGAGCGCTTCGTAAGGCCGATGGCTTTACGCTACAAGAAAGCCAACGTGACACACCGTAAGTCGCCTCCCTTGACTGTGCGCCCGTATTTGAGAGTTAACTCGCAATATTTGCATAGCCGACCTCAAAGCTACCTTCCAGCTTCAGATTCTGGGCGTGAAGAAAAATCCTCAATCCCCTATGTACACGCAACTTGGAGTCCTCACCAAAGGAACCGTCATCGAAGTCAACGTTTCAGAGCTTGGCATGGTCACTGCTGGCGGCAAAGTTGTGTTTGGCAAGTATGCGCAAATCACGAATAACCCCGAAAACGACGGCTGCATCAATGCTGTACTCCGTGCGTCATTTCATGATCCCTCAATTCGCGGTTTTACTTACCATGGGCCAGTTGTCTGAGGCCTCTGATGTTTTTTTAATGCACCGTATATATACTGTAATACTGCTACTGCCAATAACCAATAACCAAAAAAATAACGTAATTTAGACGCTCGATAAGACCCTAATCCTAGCCTTGATCCTCAGCTCAAGGCTTTACCACCACCACAACCGCCATGTCGTTGTCCCATTCTCCATCACCAGCCCCCACCGGTACGTCGAATACGCGTCATGCACGCAATGCTCTCGAGAAGCAGCGTCAGCAGCTCGAGCGCCTGCTGAAAGATCCTACAAAGCCGGCATCGATTCCACCGCCTCCAAAAGAAAAGATGATTCGACCTCCCCGTGATATGATGAAAAACGTGCAAGGCTCAAGCGCAGGCGCGGGAAGCGGCGAGTTTCACGTCTACAAAGCAAGTCGACGGCGAGAGTATGAGCGACTGAAAGCCCTCAGCGACGGAGCCCAGAACGTACGCCTTACGATCACAATTTTGATTCATGGACAGTGCCCAACCATGCTCGACAGGAATCGGTAGCACGTGGATTTGAGGAGAGGAAGAGACAACGCGAAGAGGAGGCCGAAACTAAGACCGCCAAAAACCGCGCGAAGAGGCAGAAGAAGAAGGATCGCGCAAAGGGTGCGAAGCCCATGGAAGGGCAGGTTGCAGGGGCTAGTAAGGAACAATCGCCCAAGAAGCGCAGGGTCGTCAATGGGAAGGAGCTCGTCTTCCGGAAGCCGGGAGAGGAAAGCGACGGGGAGGGCGAAGAAGAGGATAGCGGTGATGTAGAGCTTCGCCCGCTGCCTGAGCCAGCAATGGCGGAACAGGAACCTACGACGACGCCCAGCCGGCCGATTACTGAGACACCCACTATCATAGTTCACGACGACGACTGATCGCTGTCTTTGCATTACTATCTTATGCGTGTCGCTGTCCCTCCACACCGCTCGCCGTACAGCAACTACCCCGCTTACATGATGACCCCTCATTCACAGGCAGGGATCCTTACAGCCCTGCTTTTTTTCATGCAGGAGAGCAGGTGTTTGCTTCGGACACTGTTCCTCAAGATCCGTATATTTTCTTTGATTGAGATGCCGCCCAACCCCTTCGTTGGTTTCAGTTGTCGCGGTTTCCGAACCTCATCTGGCATATTTTAGGTTATTTGAAGTCTGGGTTGCTTGACCCTCCCGTGTAGTAAAATTTCTCTTAAGGAAGATCCTCATCGTGACGTCCCCATGCCGGTGACTGGAATACAGAGACTGCAGTCATATTTTGTCAGGCAGACGAATCTGTTTCTGTAGAAATGACGTTGCCGGCAGAGTTGTGAGTGGCCCGAACCTCCAAGGGCACGTGATTCCCTTGATGTGTTCATACGGATACTACTAGTACAAGATAATGATCGCTCGATGACTGAAAATCAGCCTACCGTGACGACCGACGACGGTGAAAAGCCTGCCCGAGGCGATATTGACGAGGATTACAACGCAGACGAGATCGAAATCGTAGCACTGGGTCGAGCACTCATCACTGCCATTCTCGAACAGTCACCAATACAAGAGGTGCAGAAGCTTCTGGATGAGGACGCGCCACTTTGGTACCAAGACGAAGACGGATGGTCGGCATTGCATGCAGCGGCGAGTGTTGAAGACCCAGGGCTCGTCAAGATCCTCCTCCAGCGAGGTGCACTGTGGAACTCTGGTGAAGCTCGTTGTTACCTTTTCCTGCACCCTTAAAAATGTATCACTAAGCGGGCTGCCAGTGGACAATGCTGGTAACACGGCAGGTGACATTGCACTTTCTCTGAACGACGAGGAGAGCTATCGCACCATCCGAGACGCAGGGATTCGCTCTGGTGTGTCTTCATTTCTATGCCACTCGTTGAATGTCCGTCCCTGAATTTCAGAGCATGTAGAACTCATCCTTCAGCTGCTGGCCTCTCGCGGGGGAGAGGCCGATGGGCTTGTGTTCAAGGAAGAGAGCGACACCGCGTTGAGCTCTACAGACAAATTTCTATCGTCGCATCTCCGATACACGACCGATGCGCATGCACAAGAGATTTGTCTACTTCAAAGCGGCGAAACTGAGATAGGCGTTATGATGGGTTGGGAGCGTGGGATCAGTACGTGGTTCCTAGATACCACGCTGATGCATGCTCAAGTAGGGTAACAACTTGAGTGCTAGAAACAGTCCACAGAATTTGCGATGGTCATCCCAACGCGCAGACAGGCCTGAGAGTTTTGAACATCGGCTTTGGTCTGGGGATCGTAGGTGTCGCACACCCCACTTTTGGGTCCAATTAGGCTTACTGGATATCTTCATAGATTGATTCATACTTCCAAGCGCTAACGGTTCCGCCTTCGACGCATGTTATCATCGAACCTCACCCGGATGTTTTGAGATACATGCGTGAACGAGGATGGTACGACAAGAAGGGTGTCACGATCCTCGAAGGAAAATGGCAGGACATTGTGGGCACCAAGACGCTGGACATGGCATTCGATGCGGTATACACGGATACGTTCTCTGAGGAATATGAAGGTAGGCCTCGATCCCCTTCTCTTGTTCGTCTCTCAGGACACACCAACGCTATCTCGAAGACTTGCGTCGATTTTTCGACCATGTTCCGAAACTTCTCGCCAGTCCAGACTCCAGATTCAGCTTTTTCAACGGTTTGGGAGCAAGCAGTACGATCTCCCGCCCATGTGAGCGCGAGGTGGCACTAACTGCGGTGTCGCCAGATGCCTTATTCTACGATGTGTACAGTCACTTGGCTGAGGTCCACCTTGCCGGAATTGGTATCGATATAGAGTGGGAGGATGTGGACGTTGCCATGCAGGAAGCACTACGATGGGAGAACAATCGCGAATATTTCTCTATGAGGTTATATAGGCTACCCGTTGGGAGGATGAGAGCGACAATGTGATCCGGTGTTGGTGTTGCCATTGGTTACACTCAGGTGCTGCCACTGCACTGCCACACTCTCACCATCGCAGCCTGTCACACCAAGTCACGCTCACGCTGAAACTGCCCCTCACAAGTAAAGCCACACCGCACACCGCACGCCCACCAACCTCTTCACCTCTTCCTTATCCCTCACAGGCTGGTTCTGTCCCGTATTTACTCGACTGGCTCGAACCCTCTCAAATCTCTCCTACTGACGTTATCAGCCGGCCTGCTGTATTTCAAAGTCAAAACTTATCGTATTCATACCTCCCTCACCCGAGATGAGCATCCCCGTAGTCTTCTCACGGATTCACGGTCAAGTTGTTTTGGTTTGTCTCCGGTCGATAAAATAGCTCTCTGAATCGTGCTGAGTCATTTTCTCGTAGTATCTTGGACGCAAGCACCCACTGCCAACCCTGCCCTACGAATTGCACGACCATGTCAGTACATCTTCCCTTATTTCTTCGTTCAAATTGTGATCTCAGTTACTACCAGGTTACTGCAGATGCGTGGGCAGTGCGCATTCCGCAGCTTGTCCGCCTCGCCAACCGCCATAGTCGTCCCGTACTCGAGGGTGTCTGGTTCATCACAATGTTCATGTAAGGACGTCCTGTCCGCCATTGGTGCCTATTTTAATTTCAATCACCGCTCGTTGTGTAGAGCGACATTTGCGGTCCCTGCGGGGTTGCATGCAGTCATACTGCATTCGCTCAGGCAGAAAATGAATCAAGTGGACGCTCGTCACGAGGCTCGTTTCGCCTCTGTCGCCATTGCAATCGCCATCATGTTGCTCTTCTTCGGGCCTCACGTTGTGTGGAAATTTATGGGCCAAAAGCGCGCGACCAAACTCGTCAAACAATGGGAGTCTGAGGACGCCCGCCGACACGCTCGCGGAGCGTTCGTCCCCGTGTGGACGGTGAAGTTACCCGGTTATTTCTCGTCGAGCACGGTACGTTGATGGGAAAACCCATATATACCACGCGCCTTGAACGGAGAAACCCACGCATTTACCCAGCGCTTGATTATTACAACCCCTTACGCTGCCACCCCGTCATTCTTCCATCCGGCTGCGTACATGCCTTCAGTATGATCCCTTCCCACCTCATGCTATGACTTGCGCTCATGATGATGAACAGTGGATCAACGGTCCCGCCGACTCCGGTGCCCCTAACGGCATTCCCGCAACGTACCAAGGCGTCCAGCAACAGGCTATGTACGGCCATGTTCCGCTCTATGGAAATTCCGATGTGGGTCCCGGTTTGCCAGTCCCACCTTATGTCGGTGACCGTGCGCACGAGTTTACGGACGAGAAGGCTGGCTTGAATGGCGCCAGAACTTAAATTCGTCGCATCTCGTGGTAACTTTCGGGATCCTTATAGTCCGTACATCCTAAGGACATGCACCGTCCTTCGATAGAGCGCATGGCCCACATGTTGTAGACAGCATTATTGTGCCTCGGATAGGTAATACGACCAGCGTCTGAAACGTTGTCACGGCGATGTGATAGCTGTTGTGCGATTTGTCCATCTTAACGACAACTTGGCTGCGGTGCTACTAAACAACCTCACGCAACGCAGCTTTCGCAGAAGAACTCTCCCTCGCCAACTTTCTCCTCTGGTGATGACGATCTATTGCCTTTACGTATTTGACCGGTACGTTCCCCATAGCGTTTTGCCCTCGTCTGAACGCAACACATCCTTCTCTCGTCCCCTCGTCGGATCACAACTGCCATTCAACCGCCAGGCACTGCAACTGTGTCTACTACCACGACTGGCACCGCACGAGGCGTCCAAAACGCGCAAACGACGGCGGCGCCCTCCTCCCAGGCGTCTCGCACGCTCTCTCGCCCCTCCCGTCCTCCGCATCCGGCCCAAACTCGGCACAGGGCTCGGCGCCTGGCACGCCCTTCTCCAGCCCGCGCAACACCCTTTCCTCCACCGCGGGCGTCCTCGTCGCGTTCAGCGATGGCAACCAGGCGGGCCCCCCAGGCAGCGCTGCGCCCCCGACCGCCGCCATCGCTGGTAGTGCCGGTATGAGTCCCGGCGTTGGTGCTGCCGCTGCCGCCTCTAGCGCAGGTCTGCCCTTTGACGAAGAGGCGAAGCTGGTGTATGGCGTCGTCCTCTCGCTGCGGAATATGGTAAAGCGTCTATCTGGCAGGTACGTTCCCCTCAACTCCCCTCCTCATCCTTTTATTTGAGGTTCTCGGGTCTCGATCTCGGTTCTCCTCGTGGCGTCACACGTGTCGTTTTCATTGTGTCTTACCGTGCAGGGCAGGGACGAGTCGTTTGTCAGCTATCGCACATCGTCGTACAAGCTGCACCTTTTCGAAACGATCTCAGGCTACCGCTTCGTCATGTTGAGCGATCCCAATGCCGAGTCGCTGCGCTTCGTCATGCGCTCAATCTACATCGGTCCTTTCCTGGACTATGTTGTTCGGAATCCCCTTGTTACAATGGACTCGACTGAGCGAGGTGTAGACAATGAGTACTTCCGGACGAGTGTCGACCGCCTCGTGCGCGGCTTATCCATCTTTCAATAAGCAAATCCAATATCTGTAGAGTTGCGATATAATACAGAGTCCAACCCGAGTGTATGCAAAGCAAGAAAGCAAAGCGTATGCAAATGTAATGATCGAGCTCGTTCAGGTCTTGCCAGTAGTCAAATGTTGCCAAATCATCACCCATGCGCATCAGCAACCTCGGCATCGGCGAGCTGCTTGCGCAGTGCGCTCATCAATGATGTCTTCATCTTGTTCTCAAAGTCCTCTCTGGCCTGTCCCCCCCCATCCCCGGCGACTGCCTCATCCAGCGCGAGTTTCGTCTGTCCCAGACGTAGCATGTCTTCTTCGATAGAGTTGCGCGTAATCAGTTTCACGACGTCGACGTCACGCTTCTGTCCAATCCGATACGCACGATCCTGTGCTTGCTTGTCGTTGTGCGGGTTAAAGTCCTGGTCAAAGCTGTCACGAAGTTTCAGACACCAAATCAGATATCAAGAAATATGCCGACGCACAGGATAACTACGCTTGCCGCGGTCAAATTAATGCCCATGCCACCTGCTTTAGTTGACAAGAGGAAGCATGGGATCGACTCATCCTCATTGAATTCGTCGACCAAGGACTGCCGAACATCTACCGCTGTTGCGCCAGTTAACAACAGATAGTTGACTTTCTGCATCTTAAAGACCGCTTGCAAAATATCCAGAATTTGAGTAAACTGTGCACTCGATGTAAGCGCGCCGAGATACGATGCCTTCAGCAGGTTCTCACCTGAGAGAAGATCAACATGCGTCGGCCCTCGGCCTGGTAATTTTTCAACAGTCGTAAAAGTGTTTGGACCTTGCCCGCCTGGAGGTAGCAATTCTCGTCCTGCAAGAACCTTTGGGTCGACTGGGAAACACACATGAGACCTTTTTTAGCTATCCAAAAGGGTCTCATGCGTACGAGATAGCTCCCTAAGAACAGTTGAAGTTCGGCATCTGTCATAACTTCCATGTCCTCCTTGACGTATTGGGCCACTGCACCGCGCTTCTTGAAGTCGGCCTCCTTTAATAGCACTCTAGTTACAGCATCGAGGATCTTGTCCGTGTATCGCGTCCTAAATAACATAGGATGCGAGGCAGCCTTACGCAGGTCCATTAGAACGTTCGAACTGTTCTCCAGGTATAACTTGTCTTTTGTCCGCGAAGCCTTTGGTTTCTTCAGAGGATTAACCCGGCCGATTATGGGTGGCGTCTCGGTGCCTGGTGTCGATGCCTCAGACTCGAGATCGAATATAGTTTTGCGAGAGCGATTGAGCGCATCATTGTATATTTTCCGTTGCTGCGAAGTCATTTCGCACCATTCTATTCGCTCTATCTTCTTAGGTAAGTCTTTCAAGACCTAGGAAGTCGTCTTATGATCCGTATTGAGTGCAAGATGATCAAGGTATACATGCCTGGTCCTTTCTACGGCGCAAGACAAAGGGCGTCATCATTTTTTTCGCACGGGAAACACGTTCCTGTGCGAGCAACGTGACCTTGGAATTGCCCTTGGCTTTGAATACAGCTCTCAGCGACTCCAGAGAGTCCTCTAATAAATCGGGCAAGATAAAATTCATGAGGGACTAATCCCATGACAGTCAACGACGATAGAAGACAAGGAAATTTCGTGTGACATACCACCAACTCCTGTAGATTGTTCTGTAATGGCGTCCCTGTAAGTAACAAGCGCCACCCAGACTTGTTGCGCATGAGAGCCTGGTATCGTTGCGAATCAAAATTCTTCAAGACATGTCCTTCGTCAAAGACACATGTCTGTCGCATAAGGTGAGCAAAAGTCCGTTGGATAAACGTTCTTACTCACATCCCACTCTATCTTCCTCAAGAATTTTCTGTCCTTATCGTCGCCTGTAGCCAAGGTATAGGTGGTAATAAGGACTTCCCATGGCGCAGATCGACTTCTCAGAGTCTCAAGCAAAGTCTGTCGTAAGAAAGGCCGATCATCCTTTCCGCCATAATAGGTCTGGACGGCGATAGATGGCGCAAAGTGCGCAAACTCTCGAACCCAATTTTCCAACGTTGAGGATCTTCACAGACCGGTGGTGAACGGGTGCCAGCGGCTTCGACGAGCATCAGAACTCACGGGACAACGATGAGATGCGGCCCTCTCTTTCCGTTTTCTTTGAGGTGGGCGAAGAAACTAATGACCTGGACGGTCTTTCCCAAACCTGTAATCGAAATAAGGGGGGGTCCGCAATAATCTGACGGCGAAAATGGTACCCATTTCATCGGCCAATATACAACTCCGGCCCTTTTTATACAAAAGGCGAAGCCAGTTGAGGCCAAGAAGTTGGTAACCCTTGAGCTGCACATTCTTCGAAAGGGACGTCGGTTGTTCGCTGAGGAAGTCCTTTAAGGTATGCTCATTAATTGAGGCTACTAGGCTGAGAGCACCGTTTTCGTCGCTTTCGTCGACAAGGTTGCTGGTAGCCCTCTCCTTGCCCTTTCGTGTCTCTTGGGACCAAGACGCGATGATACTATTGAGTTGTCCACCAATGCGTTCGCATTGCGCGAGGACATCGTCCACAGCGCCGTATCCGCGAAAAATCTCCACGCAGTCATCGAACATGCGAGAGCTGACACCTTTAGGTGTGCCGCCTTTCTTCTTCCCTTGTTGGCCGAGTTTCTCCCGGAGACCATCAACTGTATCAAACGGTCTTAGTTCAATAATTGCCTGAGCTTGATCTGGCGTGCACCCTATATACCAGTGAGCTCAGTGGAAGAGTGAAACCAGGAGGGCGCACCGGTCAATTCCTGAAGGCCTTCAGCGCTCGTGGTGTTGAAATAAGCGAGCGCACGGCGCTCGTCTGAAGAGGCGTATTCTGGTCCCCGCCTGCTACGACTCGAGCCCTCATCTGATTCAGACTTTCCCTGCTCGTCATCATCCGACTCTGTGATGCGCTTTGGCCGCTTGAGGTGTCGGATTGTAACGATCGGTGAGGTTGGAGACTGTTGCGACGAAACTTCGGTGGTTAGGGAAAGTCGAACGGACGGTGGCGTAGAACTTCGGGGTGCAAGGTTAGTACGGGCGGCATAGATCATAGACTTTTTCCCCTTCTCTTTCGCAGCGACACGCTCAGCATGTCGTGCATCCTCCAGCTCCTTGATGCGACCAGTGGTTGGCGACACGACTGGCGATGGAAGTTTGGGCGCTAGTGAGGGCGTCGGCCTGTATGAGAAGGACGGATCGAGAAGAAGCGCTGTCGCAGTGCGAACATCGCGTCCTGCTTGTCGCCAGGCGGCGCGAACTTTTCCCTCCTCAAATTGCGGGAATGAAATGCGGAACGGTAGGAAGCCGGGGCCGTCGTCTATGGTGTCCGTGGCGCTACGGTCCGCCGGGCGTGCACCGCGCACAATGCGGGATGAGTTGACGCTTGTGTCCAAAACCGACTCGTCCGAGGACGTGGATGGATTTGCTGTCCGAGTAGCAACGGGTGCGCGACGCTGGCCAGGTTTCTGCACGATCGGTGAGTCTGGTACATTGAACAAATCCAACGAGTCGTCTGATGTTGGCGGACGCGTACGCTTGCATGGTGGCGCGTCAAATGCATCATCATCTCCACGGGGACGAACAAAGCCAGTCACTGAAACAGGCGACGCGTCGGCGGGTTTGCTTCCGTTGATGAAGCCACTGGGCACGGAGAGAGGATCACGAGCAAAGCCATGGTCGATGCCTGCTAATGAGAGGGTGGGCGCAGGCTCGTTGTGTTGAGTAGGGTTAATTTGTCCAGCGGAGGGCGGAGTTGAAAGTGGGCTTGAACTCGGAACGAGGACCGTTCCATTAGTTTTGGAAGCTGGGGTGAAGAAGCGGGATGGCAGTGTCCGAGCCGTCGCGTCGCGCGACTGTGCTGGCATTGATACTAATGACCGCGACTCTGACGAGAACATAGATGACGTTGACGGAGGAGTAGATGTCCCTTGGGATACTGCCGATGCTTTCTGTTTCTTTTTGAACCTAAGTTGATCCAAAGCAGCATTCTGGGAAGAGGCGCCGAACAATAAGCGGACTCGAAGTTAGAGAAATTGGTGAGTGACGCACCCTCTTGGCCGCTGCATTCTGGCCAAGAGACATCTCACGAGGGGGGGAGCACGATTGAGGGGATGTTATTAAGGTGTGAGAGTATGATTGATGGTATTACCGTAAGGACGGTGAGCGAGACGAGAGGACGGCAAGGACGCGCTGGTCTTGCGAAAGAGAGAGCAAACGGTCGGAGAGTCAAACGATGTGGCTGCAAAAAGGCTAATATTTCATGGACAAACATATAATTTACATCGACAGACACCACCGGCCACATCAGTTCTATCATGCAGACGTAAAGGACATACCCACAACCCATCCCTCACTCTCAGCTGTCCAACCTGACTTGCACCACGGATGAGGCTCCAACGATGCCAGGAGCAATGCCAAACGGTATGCCATGTCCGACCCACGCCATCAACAGCATGTACAAGGCCGAAATAATTGGCCAAGGGGAAAGCGGTGTGCGTGAGCTCGCAGAAGCCGGTAGATATTTCCGCATCAGAGCTGAACATTAAGCGACAGAGAGCGATCCACCAACGATCACATCACATCCTGCTCCTATGTTCGAGGTTGGAGAACAGAATAAGAATAATCAATACGAGCGTGGCCGAACGCCAAATTATGCCAACACGAGATCAATTCTAAGGGGTGTACGGATAGCGAGAGGAGGAAAAGAAGGCGAACAACTGAAGCCTCTGTTCTTGATCCGTGGAAGGACCGAGATATACGTTCAACGGGTAGTCAAGACGGGACAAGAGTAGCCTTGGCCAGATTCTTAGAACATGTAACATTGATTGTACGTGGCAATAACTTCGCAGAGCTAAGCACATGATGGGACAGGAATACCCGTTTGACCGGACACAAGGTCAGCTACAGCCATCACACACGTCAAAAATAAGCGAGGACTCACAACGACCGGAGACAACCGAAGTACAACCCGATTGATGTGATATTTTCCAGTGGTGGAAGGGTAGGACGACAGATAAGGTGGCCACGGCGCATCAAAAAAGAAAAGCCAGGAAACAATCGAACATACAGTAATTTCACACTTTTTTCGTTCTTCGAACATCGCTTCATCTGTTTTTTTTTTTAAACATTTTTACCCCTGCAAGGTCACAAGAAACCAATGCAACGGCATGCGGAACATTCTGACAGATTGGAAATTCCGTGCAAGCGAATAAAACGAGCGAGTCGGGAATGCCGAGAAAGACTCGACTAAGAAGAGAGAAAGGAGTTGGGTAAGAAGAGGACAATAGAAAATGTCGAGTACTGATGGGGGGTGAAGGTGATGGTGAAAAGGAAAGAGAAGTCCAGCGTGGGAGAGAATTGGCAAGGAACAAGAAAATCCCAACACGTAATAGTTTCTCACGATCAGCGCCCAGCACCGCTGGCTCCGCAGCGTACCTCTCCTAGTGAGTGACTAGACCAACCTTCTGGAAGAACACCAGAGGCCGCAGTGTGAAGTATTCTTCAATTCGTACCATTCGACCTCGCCATGGCCCTTTCAACCATATCTCTCCTATTATTCGCCCTTTTTCTTGCTATATTCCACCTCATCATAGTCCCTTTAAAGGGCGCACTCGTCCGTCTTAGGGCTAATTACAACCCGAAAGGCCTCCAGCTAGATCCCGAGGACGGAGTGCAGCCTCATACGGGTCCTGTTATAACGAGCTTCTTTGTCATGTTATCCAGAGCTCGGAGGCTCGAGGTACGTTTCTTGCCAGTGCTACAGTCATTGACTCAAAATTCAACCTTGATTCAGGGATGGAGCGGGCTTTATAAGGGCTTGAGTACGCCCGCTGGCTCTATTATTTGTCTAACGTGTTCTTATACTTCTGCCTTACTAGTGCCAACCCTACTTCTTAGCCTTGTGCTGGCCTTCTTTTCTGCACTGTTCCTTGATGCGTCTCTATCAGGTCAACGCAACCACGGTGCTTATAGCCCACCCACGTCTGGGATCTGGAGCACTCTCATATACAGCATCTTTTTGATGCTGGTCTCTCTCCCAGCATTAATTGTCACATACAGGTTAGATTTCATGGCATTTTCACGTTCTTCGATGACTGTCGCTCCAGGTCGATCACCACTCCCTACCGGCTGCCTTACCTCGGCCCATTCTACTCCCTGCGCGTTCTCCTTACTCCTACAGAGCTTCGCAAACCTTGGGTTCTTTACCTCACTCCCGGACTCCTCGCTGCAGAGATCCTGTATATATGTTACGTTGTCATCGGCCTTCGGGCCCTTCGCGGATTGCTGTTACCCTCTCTCTCTCAGTCTGATGATTCACAACCGCGCGATTTCTCCCCTCGTAGCTTCATTATATACCTAGCTATCTCTTTGTTCAGCACGGTGATCCTATGCCCCCTAGAAGTAATCTCGACTCGCCTCGCTGTCCAGCGCAACCACGACTCCGCGGAATTCAATTCGGTTGCTCAGGAAGAAGTTGGCGATGCAGAAGATCTCCCAGAGTATTCCCCCGCAGAGGATGTGATTGGGTATGATTCTTCTCTCTCGCTTACCCCCCAGTGTCGGTTCTAATCAGCGTACCTTCCAGCCTAAGGAACGAGAAGGACCCCTACTTGGGTCTAGTAGACTGCGCGAAGAGGATAATTGATGAGGAGGGTTGGCGCGCCTTGTACCGTGGATGGTGGCTGACCATGCTGTTCGGAGTCTTTGGCGCCTTCACCTAGTTGCTCTTTCATTCCTCACGTAGGGTATCTGTACAAACCCACTATCCTGGCCACCCGTCATGTTTCACTACAGCCCTGATATTTGGCAGATTTGTAACTTCGTGGCTGTCGAAATCTTCGCAGCGCTCGAACCTGCATTCAAGGGTCGCGGACTTGAATCTGCTCAGAGGATCGTGTTACGACTTCTCTCAGTTTCGTGTTGGTCTGAATTGCTAGTGAACGCAGGGAACGATGCGCGGGTGTCCTGTATCCAGTCAAACGTTGGATTGTGCTCACGATTCAAAGTCATAGAGCTTCTCATCCAGCAACTCTGGATTCCGTTTTCATATCTCATGAGTACTTGGGCAGTTTCCGCACTCATGGCAACCTCGTAGGGCAGTACACAATAGTTGAGCGGAGTTTGAAAGCCAACGAGAGGTCCATCGTGGGAACGCTGAGTAATACTTGGTCGGACTTCGTTTGTTTCTTCACGCCTCAGCTTGCGTTCATTCAATCACACCTGCCTGCATAATGGCTTCGCATCTTGTACCTTCTTTTCTCCTTTCTTCATTCCTATGGCTGACACTTCCTCCTTAAGGCAAACATCTTCGGTACAGAGCAGGATCGTGTAAACTGTTCATTTTACTACAAAGTATGGTATTCAACTTTCGCATGCATCCTCATGGAAATCCCCTCACCTCCCATCCAGATCGGTGCTTGTCGGCACGGGGATCGTTGTTCCAGAAAGCATATAAAGCCCCCATTTTCCCAGACCATTCTTCTACCAAATGTTTACCACAATCCCGCTCATGACCCAGTCTGCAAGCTCACGGAGAAAGAGCTTCAAGATGGGTTCGACGCCATTTATGAAGACTTGTATTGCGAGCTTGCAAAGTTTGGACATCTCCTTGAATTGCATGTGCGTACTTGAGTGCTCATTCGCCAAATTTGCTCGCTGACCCGCGGCTCGACAGGTTTGTGACAACGTCGGCGATCATTTGATAGGGAATGTGTACGCCCGCTACGAATGGGAGACTGAGGCGCAGGTCGCGGTCGATAATTTGAACGATCGCTGGTACGCTGGTGAGTCTTTTCTTTGTGTGGGAGTGTTTCGTTGGTTTACCCCTTTCATAGGCCGGCCGTTATATGCTGAGCTCTCTCCAGTCACGGATTTCCGCGAAGCTTGCTGCCGGCAAAATGAGAACGGAGAGTGCAACCGTGGCGGTTTCTGCAATTTTATGCACCTGCGCCTCGCGTCCAAGGAGCTCGTCTCCTCGTTACGGCACGGACAGCGCGTTGAGCGTCGGCTCCATCCTCCGAAGAATCAAGTAGGTGGAGGTGGCTGGGACCCGTCAAAACGCGAGGGTGGTCGGGGTCGGAGTGCAAGCCCGAGACGTGGAGGTGGGGGTGGAGGTGGCAATGGCGAAGATCGGTGGACGCGTAAATAGGACAGTTTGCGTTGCAATTCCCGCTGAGCGCGTGGATGACATTCGTCGCAAGCTGCTTCAGTTCTTAATATATAATTGCCTGTTCGAAAAAGATATAATTCACACATCTCATCGCGATGTCGCACATCTATCTATATCAAGCCAATACTGCAAGACGCTCTACAGTGGATCCTAGGTTCTGTCAAAACGACGTACGTGATAAGACTCAAACAAGCCAGCCATGGCACTCGCCGCGCCCACCATTCCGCAACAAGTCAGGCCATTGGACGATGAATCTTCATACTCATGTCACTCTGGGAATGGGGGTGATAAGAGAGCAAGACAGACCTGTCCACTATAGGTCGCAATAATTTTCCACTAAGCGAGAGCGTTCGAACGCGCGCAAAAGATTCGACATAAACGAGCCTTGGAGATGGCAGCCCCAAGAACTACGAGCTCACGAGCATCAGCAGTGAGGACGGAAGTCGTGTGGGGATCCTTCAACTTACTCGATTGAGGTATACTGCCACGCAGAGCACGACACATGTTCCCGGTCCGTTTAAGAGGAGGACGTCAAAGGTGGAGTCTCCGAATAGCCGAGGGGCGAGGGTGACATGATACATGGCACCGAGTAGCGAACGCAGCGCCGTGAACGGGACTGTGAGGATGCCTTGGTGTACACGCCGGGCGCGAGGAATGGTGAGGATCTGGTATCCGCCAGTTGAAGCTCCGTGACACTATCAGACGTCAGGATCGCGGTCAATCAACATTCCCCAAGGAGCGGCGGGTAGCACTTGCAAGAGTCAGCGCGGAAGCAGTCTTAAGCCGCTTCTAACGCGACGGCCTTTTGTTCGCTCAGTGAGTCACCGTCGCTTATCAGATACGTCCTCGGGCCATAACGGGAGAAATCCAGAGCAGAGACGAGCGACAAGGCTTCGCTGCTGTGCCCACCTATGTAACGATATAGTCTAAGCGTTGGGATAACGAACGAGGTTGGGTCACATTTAACTCGCCTGAGCCAAGGAAGACGGCCAAATGGCAGGTCTCGGCACGACCCCGTCCACGAGAGGTACTGCTCCTTGAAGTTATGACGATGACATAGATCCTTGCGATGATTGCAAGAACGATCCCAAAGGAAAGCCAGGTCAAGAGGTGCATTTGCGGTAGATAAATGACCCACGGCGTCCGATAACGATGCGTTGCTTGACAACAAACGAAAGAGAAAGGATCAACATTGACATGCAGATGACATCGCCCGCCATGTTCAACGCCCCATGTAAAAGATTTGTATTATATAATAATGGCACGGTCAGTCACGGCGGTCCCTTGCGGTTGTTCAGTTGTTGTTCAGCTTCGAGTTAGTTGTCCCATGGCCGCGAACGTCGTGATCGTGGATGGAGAAATGATCGACAGCCTCCGCAAGGCTATCAACGACTGTGCCGACCGTGGTTTGCAACACGGGTCCAAGTGGTATGCTCGGTCCAGTCATTCGTCCCTAAGCTCCCATTCTGATGCACGCTCGGAGGGCTGCAGAGCTTCTTTCCGCCGTGTCACCTGCCAAACGACGTGCTCGCCATGACCTCTCATCCGTGCCATCGACATCCGCGCGGAACGAGCCCACCGGCGCTTTTCAACCTCCCCCAGTGTCCTTCCCCCCCCCGCATCCGCATGCCCCGCTCGCCTCCGCCGTGGATTCACGCGTGTCCCGTGAGGAGCTCGAGCTCGAGCTCGGTGAGGAAGACACACTCTCTGCAGGAATGGCCAACTTTCGCTGCCGAGAGTTTGCCCGAGCAGCGCACACCTTGAAACAGTGCTCAAGTTCGAGAGGTCGGTTCTTATGGCTATACAGCCAATATCTGGTATGTCGTCGATCTGTCCTAGGAAGCTGCCGTAAGATGACATGGCCACTACAGGCCAGCGAGAAAGCTGCACTCCGAGACTGGAACAAACTTGACAGTAAGTTTGAAAAGGACGCATCGTGCTTGACAGCGATGCTGAGGATGTATGTAAAAGTGGATCGAAGTCAACCCTCCGTGCCGGTGAATTCGAACCTTCTGGGACTGTACGAGACTGCTTCTTCTCTCGAAATGAAGACGGATCCTTGGGTGCTTTTCCTGTACGCTCGTTCCCGTCTCTCTGTGATCCCAGTACTCATCACAATACATTAGGCGCGGCTTACTCCTCTATCGCCTCAATCGAAGAGAGGCGGCGATAGAGTGCGCTCTGCTTTCCCTTCAACGGTATCTTTGGAATTGGTCTGCGTGGGACCTCCTTAGCAGCCTCGTCAACGATGGCGAAGAGGTGCGCGGCTAGTGCCGTCAGCCCCTCACCCGCTGACGATTCCTTGTAGCTCTTCTCCCTACTCCCGCTCTTACCCATACCTTCGACACATCCGCTTGTCCATCTATTCCAGATTCGCACCCTCAATGCCCTCCACCAACCCTCTGAAAATGAACTCGGTCTCTGCGACCGACTCCTTGGCCCTGATCATTTCCCCAAAAGTTTATGGATTATGAGCCTCCGGGCGAACGTACTCTACCATCTACACGGCAAGTGATCCTCTTCTCCTTTTTGCCGGTACAACCAACCCGGGTCCGTTGTTAGATTTTCCTGCTGCGGAGCAGCAATTCGAGAAAATTTTTAAGATTGACCCCTGCCGTATCGATGACATTGACGTCTACTCCAACATCTTGTATGTTACAGAGAACCGCCTGACACTGTCTAGGCTTGCGCATGAATTTCTCGCGCTTGATAAAGACCGTCCAGAGGTGTGCTGTCTCGTCGGTACGACAATAATCTCTCCTCTGCCCTGAATAGACACCGATGCAACTCGGGGAAATGTGCAGGCAATCACTACTCATTAAGAGCAGAACACGAAAAGGCCATTCGGTACTTCAGACGTGCTACGCAGCTTGATCGGACGTACCTTTCTGCCTGGACGCTCATGGGTCACGAGTACGTCGAGATGAAGAACTCACACGCAGCGATAGAAGCGTACCGCCGGGCTGTGGACGTGAGCCGGAAAGATTACCGTGCGTGGTACGGGCTAGGGCAAGCCTACGAACTCCTCAACATGCACCAGTATGCTCTACATTATTATCAACACGCAACGGCTCTACGGTTCGTACCTGTACCTGCGCTACCCCTCACAGAAAGTATTTCGCTTACGTGATATAGCCCGTACGACATCAGGTTGTGGCAGGCGCAGGGGGCAAGCTATCAAGAGATGGGTAGATTACGCGAGGCTATCGCGTGCTTGAAACGGGCCTTGCTCGGTGCTGACGCTAATGAGATCGCCATCGCTCTCAAATTAGCAAAGTTGCATAGCGATCTCGACGAAACGGCAGATGCGGTTCACTACCATCTACGGGTAATTGATATTTCCCGTGCCATGTGTACGTGATCTTGTCACAACTAGTCTATCTCAAGTGGCGAGACTGATAATATATAGTGAAACCGGTGGCGGAGTGGGCCCGCTCTGCCATGTTTGTCGCCCGATGTTACTATGTATCAGAAGGCGGTGATCTTGAGCGGGCAAGAGATCTGTTGGAGACTGTTGCGGGAAGTAACTCTGAGGACGCAGACTCTGCGGCCGAGTTACTGAAGAGGGTAAAGTCGACGATTGGAAGGAAGGAAGGGGAGGGGGGAGAGGGAGAAGGGGTGAAGGACGAGTTTGTTTGTTGAATTCATGTCTGTAAAGAGCCTCCGTGAAGCCGTCTCTTCTCGCGGTCACGAGGTTTCACACTGCCAAATTTTGACGAGAAAATGAAACCGAAAGACATGTCCAGAACACCTCATTCCCCCTCTGCTTCAACTCCAGACCTTGCCCAGTCCAATGACCCTTCCCAACTCTCTTTCACACCCGCCCCAACTCCCACTCCCCACTCCATCCCGTCCGCCAGCACATCTGGCCAGATCGACCTCATCCCTCCGACCTTGCCATCACCCAGTCGCTTCCACCGTCGGAGGCCACCTGTGGTTTCTTTGACTCCTGATGAGGAAGCTGCCGCCGCGCGGGTGTCAGCCAGGTATTTCACAACGAGCCTTGTTACTCCACAACGACGCCCACCAGAAAAATCTTTTTGCAGGGTTTCTGCGTCCTTGACCGCCGATCATTTCTCCGTGCTCTTCCCAGATGTCGACACTCCATTCCGTGACATCGAGGATGTAGTAGGTCGTTTACTTCCGTATCACGTTTTTCAGCACCCCCGAGAAGACCTCCTCAAATCAGGCAAGGGCAAGCGGAAGGCTACAGAAACGGAGATTCTCCAGAGTGAGCTCGCAGGTGCGTCGTTTGTCAGCCCGGAATGCGACGAGCTTGCTCACAATGTGTGTAGAAACCAAGTTCGCGCTGGAATGCTTCAAGCGCAGACGAGCGCTAGAAGAACGCTTTCGTCGAGCTAGGACGAAATCTGCCAAGGCAGGCTCCCTCGCATACATTCGCGTCCGCTTTTTCGCTCACCGCGCCCCAGCGCCCAGCGTCTGATGATCAAACGTATTACCTCGAACGACAAGTGCTCGACTGTGAACGCACCGAGTATGCTGCGCTCTCCGCAGAATTACGCAAAGCGAAAGCTGATCTCGAGGGTCTCATGCGCTTGCAACGCGTCATTGCGCAACGCACAAACTATTATCCTTCTGCAGCCCCAGTCTATGCGCATCACTACCGCACGTATCATTACCCTTATGCACAAACCTACGGGGCACCTGCCCTATCGTCCGCCGCTACACAAGGCTATCCTTATTCCGTCCCATTAAGCTCCGCCGTTACACAATATGTTCCTTCTGGTCTTGCGACGACGATCCCAGCTGACAGACCCCTCTCTGCGGCCACTACATCAGCGAGTGGCCCCTCTTCTACCCCCACGACGGCGTCTCCGTTGACTCCAGTCTCCGATACATCAGTCTTGACACCCACAACATCAGTTTCGGCTATCTCCACTGCAATCCCCGTGCAACTGCCTGTGTCATCGCTGCCGACATTGCACGCCTTGGGCATTGTTCCCGTCACGCCTCAAACCTTGTCGCCTAATGCACCTACACCACCAGCCGTAGTGCGTAGTACCTCAGCGAATGGCACTATGCTTAACCTTGAAATCAACGTTTCCCTACTCCAGGCTGCTCAGATGAGTGGACTAGCCCTTGTCCTGAACTCAATTATGCGAGGTTCCGGCAATACGGGCACCGGAGATGTACCACCCCACGCTCAGCTCGGTGCTCCGTACACCTACCCTTACTCCTCAGTGCAACCATCCGCCACTTCGAGTTCGGCGACCACATCCACAAAAGTTGAAGCGGCGACACAGCCCCAAGGACAGGGAGGGAAAGTTTGACATAATACGATTGCGCGTTACCGAGACCGGTCGTCTTTTCTACACCACGCTAATCCTACTTATTCCTCGGCTATTTCAATGAAAAGGCGGCTTTTCAATTACTAGTAGATGGTTGTTGGGTAATTGCGATAAGAATCGATGGTGGTGGCTCTGCTTAGATGGAAAAAGTGTCTCCCACCCACCGTCCTCCGCTTGGTATCTGCTCCCCTTCAAGGCGTTTATCGTCGATGAAGGCTCCTCCTTCAATGACCCCCTCGGGTAAATTCAAGTTTATGTCCTGGCAGAGTTTCGTAAAGTCAGTTGGAAGTGGTGCGGCAATGGTCAAACGGAAACGCTTGTGATGACCCTCGCGCCGATATCTCTGGCGTACCATTGTGTCAACCCTGGCCCAGAAACCCGAGAAAAGGGACGCTAGATGATAATGCGTACCCAGAAGGAGATTGACGAGGAGTGTAAAAAAAGTCGGCCCTCCGGAACACTGGTGAGCGCCAAGTCGTGCGGACTCGTGGTGGCGCCTCCGTACAGGGCGTCGCCAAAAACGGGCACTGCGAAGACGGAGCGCAGAGCGACCCTTGCTTTTTTTTTTTTTCAAAATATCGAGAGGAACGGCGACGTACCTCCGAGAACGTGTGCCATGTGCACGCGCAGCTGGTGCTTCACCCCCGTGTGTGGGAAAAGGCGCACGAGCGACAACGGCGCAACGTCCTGTGTGACCGCGTCGTCCACGCCCATGGTTAACCGTTGGCGATTACGCGCGCGCGCAGACATCATCGCCTCAATCAATCGGGAACTGACTGACCGAAGAGGTGAGAACCCGCCATGCCGTCCGCGCCGCTTTCACCTTGTCCCCGAGTCTGGGCCCTGCCCGCGACTCGGAGGCGCCCGCTCGAACCCGCACCCGACCGTCGCGGTCCAAAGTCAGCGCGGAAGTGATCAGCCCTTCCTTGGCAGGAAAGGACGTCCCGGCGGTGGCGCGAACTAACGCGAGGTAAGTCTTCTCGATGGCGTGCGTACGAAACTGCCGTGAGAGGTCCCGCGCCGACGCCTTCGTGCGCGCGAGCACCAGGACGCCGGTGGTTCCCTGCGATCGTGTCAGCGGGTTTGGGGGGGGGGGGGGAGAAAGACGGCGTTTTCGGTATTCGACGAGCGGGTGGAGAGAAACGGCAAGATTTGAACGACATGGAATGGAAAATGGCCTCTGGACGATCCTACCCACCTTGTCTAGCCGATGGACCGGATACGGATTTGTGCCGAGGTCATACCTGCGTCGGAGGGCTGTAAGTGCATGCGCACGTAAAACGGCCGACGATGCGCGATCAAGTCAGCGCTTTGACATTTCCTGCCCGTCCCCGGGGGCCCGAGGCTGGGAAGCGAATGAACATAAAGACGCACCATCCAGCACGTCGTTGAAGGCAGACGTCGTTGGAGGGCCGTGGTCGTTCTTCGCGTCTAAGTTTGTGCTTCCCAGTGACGTACCCTGAGACACGAGTCCGGGGGGCTTGTTCAAGGCGATGACGCCACGGTCCAAGTACAACACACCCGTCCGCGTTGCTGCCGACACCATCATTGACCGCGACCGCGCAGCATGGCCGAGGTTCACCACCGAGTCGGCTTTTACTAACCCCATCCACTCTCGTCTCCAGCGGGTCGTTAGCGTTTCAGATCTTCGGGGTGTGACCGTTGCCCCCCCCCGCAATCATTATTTGAGCTTGTTTGTAGAAAGAATCTAGCCTTTGTTGAAATTATGTTATGATAGTGGTAGGGCTCCCACTCGTCTCTTCCCTACAATGCGGTGCGGCGCAGCAAGATGACAGCCGTATATGATATGAGAGCTTCGCTTCCGAAATGATAGGAGCTTGCGATTTGGCGTCAGGCCCTTCCCATAGTAGGTCACGAGGCACGCGCAGTCGGAGTGGATCACCACAAGGAACAAACGCCGCATCAAACCGTGACCTGTTACGGTAACCAGATCTCGGTCGGTGTCATGCAATATCGCACCCAGAGCCACATCTACGTTATCGTCTTCTATATTATCTTAGGTTAGAGATCAATCAAATTCACGGGTGGGCCTTGGATGATGGAGCCTGTTGTAGTCGTCGTCGACACGTCAACCGTTGAATGCGCAGCAATTCGCAAGAGCTGTTGATGCAGTTTCCATTCGTGTGTCGGGACCCATAACAAATAGTATGGCACGTCCCCTGGACTATGTGTCATTTCATGTTAACCGCCCGTCCATTGTTGATCGTGAACATTGCTGCGCCATGCTGAAAAGCGTATCCGGTGACAACGTCGCGTATCAAAATGCTTCAACTCAGAGGCGCGTTGACTGTTTTTCGGTTTATTAACCCCCTGATGATCTCGCGCCCAGTCCGGGGAGATCAGATATCGAACGCTTCCGAACGTTGTTCTGTTATTCGCGTTGCGAAGATCCTTCCTCCAAAAATCACTGCCCACTCGGTGCGCAACTGGTCAGTGATGACTCTGGTGGGATCAGCGGACACTTTCGGGTCTTGAGTCAAGAGTAGTAAGGTCGATCCCAAACCGTGTGCTTCGACAAAGTAGACCTTCACCGGAATGACCACGGAGACAATTCGGAAATGCGGCTATTCAATACCTGTGCTGGATCTTCGTTCCTCCACAAGCCAATTAATGGGCGCTTCGAGTTACCTGATGGAGCTATTTGATCGCGTAACAGAGGACTCAGTGATGGAGATACTTGGCGCTCGACTTATAATACTTCCTCCTTGCCTAGAATCGTGCCAAGATGTGAACCTTTGGTACATATCGATGGGCCAACCTATATTTTGATCCAAATTGTTCCGAGAGAAGAGAGCTGGCATGATATTTACACATCGTGTATTGCAGGATACTCAACTATGTCATCTGTGAGGCATGAGACTAGGCGCTGAAAACTTTTGCACCGTTAAACGGCAGGGGCCCAGTAAGTTGTGTATGGAGAAAAAGCGGATCTATCAAAGTCCATGACTCATAACAGCCATGTGGTGTGGGTATAAAGTTAAAGTGATCATGAGAACAGCCAAGCCCAAGAAGCGAAAGCGACATAGATTTCACTATATTCGATTGACGGGGTCACGGTCATGTGTTCCGTAAAGGGAAGAAGTCGTGTAGTCTTGCGCAGGGCGATGCAGGTGGCTGAGTGAAGGTGAATCTGGGCCATCCGGCGTGGAGCTCGTGTCATATTGACTTCCCCGCACCGGGCCTGTCTCCCACCTAGTCACGTTGATCAGAATGGCAAGATGACAGGTGAGAAATTGCAAAGCGTACGAACGTAGGTGCCGAAGGTGGGTTTTGGGCCACGTATGCCCAACCCGATCTGAGCGGGGGCATGCTCAAATCGGTATCGGATTCGTGCTTCACACGTGTGAACTCGGTTGCATTGTTGGCATGCGGTGCGGCTTGGGAATTACCCAGGAGTCGGAAGTAGCAGAGTTGAATATGACTTTTGAGAATGCGCCCATTCGTCTAAAGGACGCTGAGGCTGCTCGGTAGGATTCCTCATTCGAATGCGGGGTAAAAATGAGTGTTGGGATGAGATGCGGGGAGTAGGTTGAACGGGTGTCGGTTGCGGTGAAACGTATTGGCGCGATAGGTCAGCAAGCCAAGGTTCTTCATCCTGTGTACGTGTATAATGCGTTGAGGAACTCATGCCGATGTCCACCTGTACATGAGACGCCAAGCGCGAAACGTCTGGCCGCGAGGATGTTGCTGCGGAGTGCTGGGGAAGCTTGGGAAGCCCAAGACGACTTTGCAGGCGTTCTCGTGCGACGATGGAAGTTGATACATGTCCAAAATTGGGGGTTTCCTCGTCTGGGTCGGGAGACATCTTCTCTAGGTATGCCCTGTGTGCGGTCAAAACACGGAAGCAGAATCGAAAATAAGAGGGGCCCGCACAATCTCTCTTGAGCTGTCTCCCAGCGTGGCACGGCCCATCGCAGCGCCGTAAGCAGCGAGTTTACGTCTTGCATATGGGACTCGACGGTCCGAGTCGCCGATGACGGGTGGTTACCGTCGCGCGCGGTGGGGTCCCTCTCGCGAGCCTTGATAATCCATCTATCGATGTAGAGGACTGCTATGGTGATCTCAGCCCCGGCTAGTAGTAGTGGGACGTTTGAGAGGGAACGCTTGTGGACAACAGCCAGGATCCGCGCAATCGCCTTCGCAGCATGAATAGTTACAGCACGGGCGGTCGCATGAGTTGGACCTGGAGTTGGTCTCGTGTCACGTGGAGAAGATGATAGTGTGAGGGATGATGGGACGAAAGCGCGCTGCATGAGTATTGTGACGAGGTTGTACGTCGTATAAAGTGTCGCTGATTGGTTGGCGAGAATGACATCTTCGATGTCTGGGGACCATTTCACTAGGGGACCAGTCTAAATCACGATAGGCGATAAATTACGGGTCACGGCGTACAATGTTGGGGTACTGTCTCGGCCCACTCTGTAAGACTCTTGTTCAATTGATCCAGAATATCCTCCGCACGCACACCAGAGGAAGGACCACTGTGCTCGACGATATCCTTCGGATATGCGGATGAATGTGTGTGTGAAGGCACGGGGAGATGTGTGACTTACGAAGCGGTGTAAGGCCGAGGCTATGAAGTCAGTGAGTCGAAGCCACAGGTTGAACGCGAGAACGTTTGACGGTTTACTAGGGGGCTGCCGAAATGCCAACTGCGGGTTGTCATGGTCCCAAAAATCATCATCGACTTCAAGAGGATATTCAGCGTCAAAACTACCCAATCCCATGAGCGCACAGGGCGGAGACATGTTTATGGCAAAGGCATGCTCACTCTTCTTCTTTGGCCGCACAGCTTCGTCCAAGGATGGCGCATTGTATGCGGTCCAGACCGTTTAGATACCACCATACCCGTTTCCAAAGTTCGTTTTCGACAGTTGGCCCTGCTTTGGCGTACGATTGCTTACTATGTGCGCCAATGTCTTGCATTTTCCGGATCCCGACTCCGATGGTGTACCATGTGCCACGATGCCATCGGGTTTCGCTCTGGAATTGAGCGATGAGCTGGCGACATTGCAGATCAGCAGCAATGAGGAGTCGGAAACGCGGGTGCATACACATAATGTCTGGATCTCGAAGAGACTCGGGGGACTCAGCATGGCTCGCTTCTTATTCTCCACCTCTGTGATACGCTGAGCTTTCGCCAACGATGCAAAAGGCCGCGGGCATACCCAAGATTGAGAAATAATACTTGAACCCTGCAGTTTGCCATTGTGACTGTTCGGTATGCTCATCGAGTGTGGTTTCAGCCGGCTCGTCCAGGAGTACACGCAAGTCGTTGGTGTATCGGCTAGCAAGGGCAAATACAGACATGCAAGTGCAAGCGAACCAGATGTCACGCTCGTACAACCTGTCCGCGAAGTAGCGCGCAAACGTTGGTCGGTGCAAAAGAGGGAACATGCTATTGCAGTGCAGGAAATAAAGATCTATGAGGGCTGCCGCCAGATCCGACGGTGGCCAATGCTGCAGAAGTCCCGAGAACGTGTCGGAAGAAATGAATTCTCCTTCGTAGACGAGTTCCCACTGGAGACACAGGGCATTAGATATGGAAATTTCAAAGATTTCACGCAAAACGTTATAGCAAAAGCAGAGGAGAATGACTGCCGAAGACGCGAACGAATACTCACATCTGGAGAGCGCCAGTACTCCTGCCTACGGAAGCCACCTTCCATGGCGCGAACGTGCAGGTTTGGAGTCCGGGCCCGTTCCAGTTCGTTAGTCATGGCATCCTCGCTAAGCCCCATCGATTGAAGGAGATATCTCGTTCTCATCTCGCGAGTGGCCAAAACGAGAGTAAAATTAGTACTTTTACCGTGAAACCGATACGCCAAATCATAAAGCCTGTTGGCTTTGGCTTGGGGTCCCTTGTCCAACAGGGTAAGGCGCTTCATAGACTGAATCAGCCGCTCTTTCAGATCCTCCGCGCCAGACTGAGCGTCGCCCTCGTGGTCTGAGAAGGTGGGTAGAGACGCTGATGAAGTTTTCCGTGAGAGAACGAGTGTTGAGAGAGTGTGAAATTGGTGAAGAGGCTGTGTGGAGGGCTTCTTTCCGTCTGCAGATGTTGACATGGGGAACGTGGGGTCATTTTTCCACGAGTCGCGCACGACAGGCGGGCCGAGTTCATTAGTGAAGTCAGTCTCTGGACGGAGCTAGAGGGAGTGGGCAAAATGAGTAAGCCGGATGGCTAAAGCGGGAGACAGAGGGAGAAAGATGAATTTTCAAAAGAGGGCTACGAGCACACAGACCAAACGGAATTTCATACGCACGCGTTTCAACAAGGCTTCCATCTTTTCTACTCTATCCTCCAGATTGGTGACGTAACTGTGGGAGGGAAGTGAGCTGTGCACTGGAGAGCGGTCAAGCACTACGAACGCCTTGGGAGGGCCCCGTGGTTTGGAGGCTTCGCTGTAGATAATGGGTCAGGGCTGAGGCGGGTTCGAAGGAGGCCTAAGCTCCGCTGACATGTAGGTGCAGAACTTTCTGCTTTGTACGCAGTTCGTGCATACGTTATCCGGCATCTTGGGACCATCACATCGAGTTTTTCTGCGGCGACAGTCATCGCATGCCCGCTCCACGTTGCGTTTTCTGGGATTGGCCGGGTTGGAAAAGGATTGTGGCCAGACGGTTGGGGCCTGAGGACGTGCCGCGGGTAGACGAGGGGGAGAGGCATGACGGGAGGTAATCGGAGGCACTGGCAAATAGAGATCAGACTGTTGCATCGAACTGGTCGTGCTTCGCGGTTAATCGGCGGCGGCCGCGGGAGAAGGGAGAACACCTGGCCTGACAGCTGTGGAGAAAAAGCGAAGAGATGACCCTGCGGGGGCCGATCGTCGAACGAGGGGAGTTGGCTGACGAGATAAGCACCGCCAGCGCAGGCGCTCTCAACGGCTGGGCATCATGCGAAGGAGAAGTGCCAGGGCCAGAGCGAGATGAATTAGTGATGGATCACGACGGTATTGAGAGCGCCTCTCGCAGCAGCTGTGCGGCGCTCCGCCTCGTTCCGGCCCTGAGGAAGCCGAGCCAGGATACCGGTATGCGTGCCTATAGTTTAATGCCTTTGAGGGGGTGTGCCGGCCATGTGCCGGCCAGCTCGGTCACACCGGCCTCCTCGGTTGGCGACACTCTTCTTTGATTTGACACATCCATGACCCTGCGCATCATTCTTCGTCGCCGCCATTTAAATCCTCGTCTCCTCTCTCCCTCATTCGCATCGAAGCACCCTGTCAGTCCTCCCGCCCCTTACCCCCTCCCCCCTGACCAGCAGCGCGAATTCGAAGCCTTACGGCGACGGGCCGAGGCGATCCCGATCCCGCCGGAAAGTCCGCCGGAAAGGCATCCGGACGTTCCAGAGCCACTCGAGCCAGATTTTGATGGCGATATCAATCCTGCAACGGGCGAGCGTGGCGGCCCGAAACGCGAACCCGTTCAGCGCTGGGTGCAGCACGAGGGCGATTGGAGTTTTAAGGGCAGGGTGTCCGATTTCTGATGCGGAAGGCTGTGCCAATGATGCACATGCCACTATGAGGATCGGCTGCATCATTGGTTTATGCGTTTACGCTCCATGTGTCATTTGATGTGTGCCGTCTGTTTGTATCTGAAAAGGCCCAACGTCCTTTGCCGCTGCTATATTCAAATGCACATCCTTTCCTTTCCTTTCCATCAACGGCTGCCTCCACCTAGTCCTGTGGCTGTGCCCAGTGCTGTGGGTCTTTCCAGCCGTCTCCAACGACAACCTTCAATTTATCTGCTTTCAACCATGCGACGTGGAATGACCAAAAGGCAATGATTGTGCGCCCTTAGATCCCCAGGCTAGTGCCAATCATCCTGTCACTCACGGTTCCTTGCGGCTCGAACCGACCGTTTGGTTCGTACGCTGGCGACGTTCCCACAGGGCTGCATCGGTTCCTTCTCAGAGTCATACAGTCAAATTCTCTATGCTGCCCCTCTTGCCGCTGTAAAACAAAGGTGTGTTGTTGATGGACAGGTGGCCGATCTCGTCTGCTATTTCCTCTACAACTCTGGGTTACTGACGTTGTTCATCGCATCCAAACGCTTCCGCCCATGTACTCCGTGCCACTTTACCTTATTGACCCATGACGGATCTCTTGCCTGACGTTTTACCTTTTCTTTCAATTTGTCTCACACGTTATCACGTAACTTCCAGTTGGGTTTATATGCGGGATTAGCCCGGCGCTCCCCCTATCCCTCTGCCGAACGAGCGTCACGTACGTACGCAACCCTACCAAGAAGCATCCAGAAAAACCCCACATTCGCCATCTTCCAGTTGGTATCACATCCTCTTCGGGGATGCGCTGTTGCCAGTGCGTGGCATGTCCCATGTGCCTCATTACGCGATTGGGTGTGATACTGCGGTGGTACAAGGCTTTGGTACCGTTCTCATCAGGGTGCTGATGTGTCTTCCGATTACGGTTTAGTTGAGTTTCACACAGATTTTCCCAACTCACCGTCATTCAGAGGCGCGATTGCCAACTCGTGCAAAGACCTGAAGTTGGCGCTTCCCTGCACGTCTACGCCCAGTGTTTCAGCGTCCTTTCCAAACGCCTCGACGTCGAGCACCATTTGCTGTCTTATTCGCTCTTCGTCACGCCCATCGTCCTCCTTTGGTGCTCCCCCAAAGAGCGAAAACGTCGGCTTTTTTCCCTTCTTGAGTTTCCTTAACGATTCCTCCTTCTTGCGCATCGCCGTCATGTAGAAAATGTACTTTTGTACCACGGCTTCAAATACCTCTTCCGCGCACGGTTTCATGAGCTCCTCCTTTGAGGATGCCCCAGGACCAATGCCCGATTCTAACCCGAAGAAGGCGCGAACAGGACGCATAACCTCTGGGACGAAGAAGCTTGGTTCCGAAGGGGGACGTTTGTTCGACATCGCGCGGAACTGCAACGGCATGGAGCGCACAGGTTGTAGCGCCTCACTTGCCCGACGTATCAAGATCGATGTGACTTGCGAAGAGAGTGATGGAACGAGATTGGTCAGGTTCTGCAGAGCCGCTCGCAAGGCATCTACGGTGAAATAGCTGGAATCATGGTAGGCTGCAAGACAATAGAAAAGACGTGCCGTCCGCCCGGACATTTTCCGATACAGCCTCCTCTTCAACCGATAACGAGGCATGTATCGAGCTGATCTCGTCACGCCATAGTACCCACATCTGGGATTCCAGCAACTTCACGTCAGCGATCACCGCTGCGCATTGTCGCAATAGTGTGCCTTCCATGGCCGTTGTCTCCGAAGAGCTTCCCTCGGCTTGTGGGATGGGCGTCGACGAGCGTGAGGCTATTTTGGGGGTCTCTCCAGGAGTCGGAAGCTAAACAAGTTCGATGGTTAGCTGATGTAAAAAATATTTAATCGGCATACCTTCTCGTTAGCTGAGGGTAGGGATTTCCCGTAGTCGAGTGGGAAATGTGGGAGGCTATTCTGAATCCATGTACGATAACGACTTAATATTTGCAACGTAAGCTTCCAAAAACGATGTGCGAGCTGTGGCACATAGACGTTCCCATCCCAACATGTGGTGATTGCGGACCAGACCGCAGCTGACGAGGATAGCGTGAAAGGGCTTATCTCTGCTAATTTCGTCATCATTGTCGTCAGTATCACCATTCCAAACTCAAGGCATCGGTGTGACCAACCTCTCCTCGAGCTTGATTCCGGTTCGAGCTTGCTGGTGGACAAGATATCTTCGAGCCGTGTAACGATCTCCTTCCATCGCAGTTGAAAATACACGGGCAACTGCCAACGTCGCTCGAACGTCAAGAAGATGGGGTGCGTGATCATCGCTCGAATGGCGCGAGGAGAATGCGCAATGTATTGAAGAGAGCGAATGAACGACTGCGTCGTCTCGTGGTTCTGCCTCACAAGTCAATTTCTGCCTACGCAGATAGAAGGTGCCACAGGATGGATGCACCTTACGGAACTCATCTGGCCGTCCCGTGGCGAACAACGCACTGCCAAGTTCGTCCATAAGAGCGCGCGCAATCTCTGCCCATATCACGTTTGCGAGGACTTCGAACCCCTTCGCGTCGTCCGCACAACCAGCGTCTAACCCGACCCTCGCGCTAATGCGTTCCGCAACGTCCATGATATGTTTCAAGTCACGCTCCACGAACGCGAGTATGCTGTTGTACAAAACAGCAAGGGGATTCTCCCTCTCGTCGAGGCGCGGAGCAGCATTGAAGGGGCTCGTCTGTGACGCGAAGGCTGTGAACGGCACGTGAGGCGTCTGCACGGCGTCGGGCACACGGCGATCTTCGCGTATGGAGAACGGGGTTTGCGGGAGGAATGGGGAGAGCGGGACCTGAAGCGCGCCAGGGAAAATGGTCTACGGGAAAATATATGGTTTAATCCGTTCAGGATAGCATCACAGATGAGCTGTGTACGGAATACCTTCTTGACGAATTCGCGCAAGATGTCGCGCCGGAGCACGTCTTCGGCGTCACGCCAAAGTTGAAGCGCATCATAGGTTCGTAAACATTCGGTCAGATCGGCCATGCGTTTTGCCTTGTCGGTCTCCGTGAGTTTGCTGGTACCGAGTGTAGAAACAGTTTCAGAGAAGAGGTGATCGAGGTCTGATGATAGGGTTGACTGTATGCGGTTGATTCGCTATGTAGATAAACCTGCCAGTGAGGGAGGAATTTAACAGACAGAGGGTTCACAAACCCCTTGCATCTCATCAACAAATGCGGATCGAGTGTCGGCCTGCGCTTTCGAAACGTGATAAAGAAGTTGAGTGTACTCTGTTGCAACCCGAACTAGATGCTTTGCGCGGTTTCCTCGCGGACTGTTGTTGATTGGCTATGAGACAAAAATTCGGGACATGATGGGACAGACTGCACCGATCGTCAGTGTCCTCGTTCAGAATGCCAAGAGGCTTCAAGGGACGATTTTTGATCTCAGGCGAAGAAGGACCATCCGGTGATGTGATGAGAAGCAGAGACTCAAGGCGAGTCACTGACTCTGAAATTTTGAGAAGCAAGTGCAAATAAGCCTGATGGTCGTAAAGTCAGCCCATGATACCAGTAGATGACTGCCAAACCTTCTCGTCACGAAGGGAAGACCGATTGTTTAACTTGCTCTGAATGGCATCCTGAACAAGGGCGAGTTCTTGTCGTGATTCCTAGCAGGTCTTGTTAGGAAGACGATACAATGCCCCGAGGCGGAGAACTCACCAAGATTTGAGATTTTAGGTCGCCCAATGGCCATCTCAACCGTTCTAATCTTGCGCCTTCCCCCCGTAGGTCCGTACTAAGACTTATAAACGCCTCGTAGTCATCGTTGATGAGTTGAACGAGTTCTTCTTTAAGAACAGAAAGGTAATCTCGCAACTCCCCTCGCAAGTCCGGCAAAGAGGTGTGTACACGCGAAAGGAGGAAGTCTTCGGCGTTAAAGGTGGTTGCAGTAAGGAAGGGATTGTCGTGTGCGAGTGGCGAATAGAGCGGGAGGTCATGAGCTGGTGCGTCGAGAGAATCCTCACGGGCCACGAGTTCATCAGCAAGACGTTCAAGCTCAAAAGGGTCGCGAGAGGTGACCGAAGTCGCAATCGGACTGTGCAGATCCATGTAGAACGCGACACACCCAGTTTAAGTTGGACCCAGGCACGCGACGCGCCTTTGCTGTGTGTTGGCACCGTGATGGTGATGGTGCCGACCTGGCACCCGCATACCCAACACCGATTCATTGGTACGTAAACACCGCAAACACGGTTTGGCGCATGTCACTGAGTTTTCGGTAACTAGCCAAGTTATACACGAGTAGGAAAACAACAAATGTTTTGGCGAACACGATGTAGTATAGATAGGCAAATGTCACCGTCTGATGCCTCTCGCAGAAGGGACACCGCGACCGCGACGAGCTGTAAAACACTATTAGTGATCACACGTCCATTTCGAACTATGGGGGCAACAGTACCATTGGCTGCACGGCCACATTAGCACAACTGTGAGGCCAGATGGAAACAGATAGCAGACCTCTCATAATCGTGGCACGCCCACGCGCCGTGCCGATACCTCGTCCGCGCATAGCATTAGGACCAACGCGTTTAAACCTGACGAGACGGTTGCCATATCAGAAGCTGTCGTGACCAGAAAGGACGGGGAACATACATGGGAGCATTTTGTAGCATATCAGGGACGATGAAGAAACGGACCATACTCCCTCGAATGTAGACTTGATCTAGCTGGGAGACGCGGCCATCCCTTCCAGTGACTGTAATATCTCTCAAAGAGATGTTGAGGTTATCCTCCGCTGCAACCAAAAGATCAACATGGAAAAAAAAAAGGAGCGTTACGATGGCGAGTCACCTTCAGCGAGCTTTCCACGATAAAGGTGTCCCGTCTTGAGCTCAACGGTTACGACATGTCCGAGCGATTCATGTAATAGTTTCACGGGAATACCCAAACCTGCAGACATTGATTGTTCGAGGATCGCGATTGGCAAGAATGTGAACAACAAGAGCGTCAGGGCAAAAGAAAAGAAAGACACCAGCCACACGTTCCTGTCACGTGATACTATGTGGGCGACGTATTTCGTACCGCCTTTTCTTCCCGCCCGCACGGTATCCACCTGTGGCCCTTGCCAGTGTAGTGTGGCAGTGAGAGGGCGTTCGGATTGTGGTACTTGCAAATATCGTGGAGATGATAAATTGCCGGCTCTCCTCATCATTCAAGTCCCCATGCACCTTACTCAATTGTCTTCAACAGAACCAGTCATGGGGACGTCCATCGTAGCCAGGGAGCCGACCTCGTTGAGCGAGGCGTATCCAGGTGGGCGTTTGCCAACTAACAGCAACCGCAGGTTAAATGGTGAGTTGCATAATATTTTGTTGTAATATCTGCACGGCTGACTTGTGCCATTTGCGCGACCTCAGCCCAACATCCAGCCAAGCGGCCTAGAGTGGACCCGGCCAAGCCAGGACATAATGCAAGGGTCGGCCTTTCCAAGAAGGTCCTTGGACGTTTGAGCGAACTCCCGACCATGTCCTTGGATGTTTTGTTCGAGGTATGTAGGATACGTTGCCTCTTGACATCAGCTCCAGCTAAGAGATGCATCGGTGGTTAAGATCTTCGAACACCTTCATCCCTCAGACTTGCTCTCACTCACTCGCGTGAATAAGGGGTTTCGATATCTTCTCCTGTCTCGTCATTCTTCGTTTGTGTGGAACGCATGCTTCAAATACTGTAGAGCTCCTACTACTCCGGCAGATATGACCCCACCGGCATGGGCCCGTCTGCTCTTTGGCGGAGCCTACTGTTATGTAATTGACCTTTACACCCATGGAATTATCGACTGTCAAATATTAACTGCCTGTTTCAGAGTTGCGGTGCCAAGCCAGTAACGAGAATATTGTTTTCTCTGCGCCGTCGTGCATGCAAGTCCTGCATGACGTCCCAGTACGCCCACAGCATCGATGTCGTTCGCAGATCGCTCACCGATTCTCTTCAGTTTGCTGTGTCTATCCAAAGTACCAGAGGACATCAGGGACATGATTCGCTCCGATTCTGGTTTGTTTGAGTTGAACTTTGATACCCAACGCCCGTTGATCCAAAAAAATTCTTAGGGAACTCCGGAAGCACCATTCATCAGTCAAGGCTCTCATGCAATAACCATTGGTGGGACGAAGATGTGGCAGCTTTCTGTGCGGAACAGACGGCGCTCAAAGACATCAGTCGTGATCCAGATGGCCGTGTCACTAATATAAAGGCTACGGTCTCTGAATTCTTGGCTAAAAAGAAAGAGGTGGTGGCAACACTTAGAAATGTAAGCGCCTAATGTTCATTGATCACATAAACTCAATTATCACCTACTCTAGCATGCACTTATCTGCGCGGCGTGGGAAAGGGATCGCAATGCAGATCGTAGCAGCAAGTTAACTGACGTGAGGGTCAAACGTTTTGAAGAGTAAGCGAAACGTCTCCCTGCAAGGACTATGACTCACGGGGCCTTTTGGCAGTATCAAATTCCGTTTTCTCCATCTCGGCTACTTTGAAGGGGATCTGAATAATTTAAGTCGGCATCGTGAAGTGAGGATGAGCAAGCCCATGTCTAATCGAGGTAGATCTTTGCCAGTCGTTATGCTGGATCTCCTAACGCGCCACTGCTGTAGTATGGCAACGAATTGAACCACTTCTCCGTCCCCTAGTCAACGAGGCCAGGGACCGGCGCCTGACCCGTGATGGTGGAGAAAATTATCGCCTGCGCAGGCAACTCGTTTTGGCGGAATATGCGGCCTTCTTGAGGACGCTGCCTCCCATCCTCCTGGCTCTTTCACCGACGGCCACCGAGTTTATATGTGAGAACCAGGCGGTGGCAGACGCGCTGGCACTTGGCATTGGGCCAGATCACCCGCCTATCACAGATCGGACCGTTGAGGCGATTAACAGGCTCAGACCCGAGCTTGAGAAACGGATGCGAGAGCGTGCTAGACTTCTCCGGTCTCTTCTTCCCCAATCCGATATTTCTGAAGATGTCACGGACGACAAAGCCATTTCCCTTGCTACATCAGTATACGAGTGCACTGACTGCCGTCTGCCTACCTCCGGACTTCACATGCTTGCGCACAACTGTGACCGAGCACAGAAACCTAACACACTTCATCCGCAACTAAGTGAACAAGGAAGGGAGACTGTGGAGACACTTCTTCAACTTTTAGAGCTAGGAAGGAACACCACGGCACTTGATCTTGACAGAAGGAATGACAAATTTGTTTGTATGTGCTGTTCGCAAGGGACCTTCCCCCAGAATGGAGAAGAGGTTCTAGGGCGCTGCGTGCGAGACTGGCGTTCATGCGTGCGTTTGAATGATTCGATCAATTGTATCATATCATTGACGATGCGTGGACCGCAGGTTACTCATGCAGTCGGCTCGAGGAATGAACGCTGGCACAAGGGCAATCCCAGTTGGTGCCTGGTCGGTTCAACGGAGATCGCTGCAATGAGCTGGGAAGAGTTCACGAACACCCACGCATATGGATGCATGCGTTGTCCGGCAAGAATTGATCTCAATAGCGGCTCAGTTCAATGGTACAACAAAGTCAGCGATGTTCGGGTGCACGCCCAGATTGAGTGAGTTGGTGTCTCTTGTCACGTGACACGCTATTTATCTGACAATAGGCACGGACGGAATAAACCGCAGGAGGGAGAAGACTTTTTCTTCAACTATGGGGTGCGGCGGTTGGGTTGCAGAGCGTTGCTGGCAATAGATCCTGGCAATGGATCGATGACGAGTTCGCTATGACCGTCGTGGAATCCGACGAAGAAGAACGTGCACATCCTCTACAACAACGATTATTACAATGTTTTATATGTTAATTAACCCTTATCAGAATGACAGGTGGCATCCAGCTGTATACACTCAGGTCGGGCTATTTTTTGTTTTGGGGGGCACACGCCCACCGCGAGAATCGTGCGACAATTGCTGTTGTATCCATTCGCATCCACCTTCTTTTCCTTTCATCGTTTTCCGTCTTCTGAAAGCAGCCCCGTGGTTTTTTTTCTTCAAGTGCCTGCCCCATAGTCATTGCCCGCTGCGCTCCGGTTGCACACCTTACAACCACCTAGGTACACAACACGTCAAGACGCCTGCTGAATGGTGTTGTATTGTTACGACATAAGGCTACTCTTGGGGTGCGCAGTGTAAGGGGGTGAACAGCAGACTGCTACAGCAGGTTGCCAGATACGCAGATGCAATATTTGATGCTTCGAAGGCCATTGCGACATCCCAGTCTGGTGCGTTATTACTCGGGAATTTGCGCGGGCAAGGGGTCCTCGCCCATGTCCTGCATTGGGTGACGCTGAAGGGCATACACCTGTGCGTCCAGACGTACCGACGCTTGTACCGATCCATCTATTGTCGCATTTTGTCTGAAGGACGTGTTGACAATACCAGTGATCCGCCCTCGGAAGAACGGGTCTTGAGCTCGAGGGCTTGAGTGTCAGTGCGCGCTCGCCGCCGTCACCGCCTGGCTCACATCCGAATTTGGCAACATCCGTGACCTTTCAGAGCCACGCGGGCGATCGTTTGACTCCAACTTATCAAGAGGTGTACAAGAAGGGCTAGACCCGCACAGGCGATTGCGATATGGACAGTCGGCGAAGGGTGAATGGATTTATGTTATATACATTACATTACGAACCCCGAGAATGAAAGGCCGTTCCGTTGGTTTGTGACGGACGGTCATTGTCACGAGACGGGGAGGGAGACAAATGCCACAAACACAACACAAAAAATTTTCGTCAGTCTCCCTCCGCCTCGGAATTGGCGCGGAGTGGGTGGGACGGCATATAATTTGGACCGCGGGTAGGGGTAGGCTCATGCTTGACTCGCTGGCATCCCGCACCTTCTGTCAGAAACCTACATGACTACCTTTACTGTCATCCGGCAGTCCCACTCATTGAACGATACCTGCCTGCAGTGTGTCCATGCACCCGCCTCCCAATGGGGTTTCTCAGTCTGTGCAACGTCATCGCCTCCTGAAGAGCGTCCGTCCAAGCGAGCCAGGACAACCTCGCATACAAACCGTAGAAATGCAAGCAGTGGTCTTTTCAAAAGGATGCAAGGCCGCTTGAGTGCACTTCCGACGATGCCTCTGGATGTTATATACGAGGTACGAAACCCATCCATACTCGTGAAATCCGCCAGGTTGAGGACGATCTCGCTCTGCTAGATTCTTGGACACCTTCTGCCGTCGGACTTGCTCTCGCTCAGTCGCGTCGACAGAGCTTTTTGTGACCTTCTCATTTCTCGCCGTTCTTCATTCTTGTGGAGAGCGTCCTATCGCCTCATACCCGATGTCCCGACTTGCCCCAAAGATATGTCCGAACCAGCATGGGCTCATCTGCTCTTTGGGGGTGCTTATTGCCATGTATGTCGTGCCTCACCCGTTCAATCGTTCCGCCTCAGATTATGATGGTGTGGCTCAGAGTTGTGGTGCAAAGCCTGTGACCAAAATCCTTTTCTCTCTGCGTCGGCGTGCGTGCAAGAAGTGTATGAGAGCCCAGTGAGTCTTGAAAGTCTCTCCACCCCTGCAGCTTTCGTTCTGACTGTTCCAGTTTGCTCTGTGCTAGCTTTCTTCCAAAGGACGTCAGAGAGTTGTTTTGCTCTGTGACGGGTCAGTGAGAAATTGGATCAGTTTTGCAAGCTGTACACGAGCTGACACGATGGCCTTCAGTGCAATCCGCAAGTAGCATTCACCCGGCAAGGCCCTGGTGTACTGAGCATTTGTGGGACGAAGATGTCAAGTCGTTCCAAGCCGAATTCAACAGGCTTGCGCCCCAGATCCTCGATTCGAGTGATTCTGCGAACAAAATTTTCTCGGAATTCCTTGAAAGAAAGAAAAGCATGGCCTCGGAGATCAAACGGGTGTGTTTACTGTTGATCATGAATTCGGGACTCGTTTTTCACCGTGGTCAACTTTAGCACACCCAAGTCTGCCTAGCATGGGAGAAGGAACGCAACGCAGATCGTAGTGCTATGTTATCTGATGTCAAGGCCAAACGTTTCGAAGAGTATGTCCACTTTCTGAAATATGCTCTTCCATGGAGTGAGATCTCACTTTTGTTCTTGGCAGTCTCAAGGCCAGATTTGCCCAGATTGGATACGTAGAGGAGGACGTAGCCTACATACGTTGGCACCGTGAAGTGAGCATGAGCAAGCCTATGTCAGATCGAGGTGTGTCCGACAAGTTCTTGATATCATCTCCCTAACACCTATCGAATATAGTATGGCAACGTGTCGAACCTCTTCTCATTCCCGAGATCAATAAGGCCAGAGACTCACGTTTACAATCCTCGGGAGATGAACGTTATCTTGGCCGCAGGAGTCTCGTCTTGGATCATTTCGCAAGCTTTATGGGGACAATCCCACCAATCCTCCTGGCTTTCTTGCCTTCATTCACAGAGTTCTTGTGCGGGTACCGTGCTCTGGCAGACGCCGTATTGCTTGAGAATGACCCTGACGATTTGACGCTGAACGAGCAGAGCCGCGAAGCGATAAGTAGGCTAATGCCGGAGCTGGAATCGTTAAAACGGGAGCGTGCAAGTTTTCTGCGATCTCTTCTTCCAAGAGATGAGGCTTATGAAGGCGCGATGGATGAGGACGTTCTGGCCCTTGCGATGTCAGTATATGAATGTGTCCCTTGTCATCAAAGATCCTCTGGGCTTCATATGCTTGCACACCGCTGTTACGGGCACCAGAGATCTCGAGGCCAATACCCACGATTCAGTCAGGAAGGAAAGGAGACCGTGGAGGTGCTTCTCAAACTGATGGGACTCGGAAAAGAGACCACTGCGCTGGAGTTGGATAGAAGGAAAGACAGATTTTTATGTTCGCAGTGCCCCCTGAGTTTCACTGTGGAAGTGGAAGAGGGACACCCTTACTCGCAGAGACGCCTCGTTCGGGACTGGCGCTCTTGCGTACGTTTGATCCGCGTCGCTCGTCTTTCTATTGCTGACGCTCATCCATCGTAGGTCACTCATATGTGTATCAAGAGCCACGACAACAAGACATCGAGATGGCTCTTGGTGGGGGAAAGGGAGACGAGAGAGTTATACTGGGATGGCGACCCTATCTATGGTTCATATTCCTGCATGCGGTGCCCGCCGCGCGTGGACAGGCGCTATGGTTTTATTGAATGGCAAGGGCTGGAGACCGTTAAAGAACATCTTAAGAAAGAGTAAAGTTCTTCGTCGTGACAGAACCTGATTCTATTCTGACTTGCTTGACAGACATGATAATGATGAGCCATTAGAAGGCGAAGACTTTTTCTTCGACTTTTCGACGAGGCGATTGGGAATGACAGCGACGCTAATGAGACGTGATGACGCAATCACTACTGATACCACTGAACACGACTTTGCTATGTGAAAGGCATCGCTATTCGTTTGCCTCTTCTCTGAGTAGAGCTCGAGCATACCACTTCATGAAACTAGTACAACAATGGACTAGGATTATTATACAAATTCAAACACTCGCGTCTATTATTTTGAAACGAGTCGATCCTCGTCAGATTTTTGAACGCCACCAGCACAGGGTTGATCACGGCCCAGACGGCCCGCATTCCGCGACGCAGTCACCCGCACCGTGACCGTAGACGACCACATGGATGAAACCGTTGTTCTGCTCTCGGCGACCTTGGCTCCTACCAAGGGCTTCCACACTACCTCGACCACGCGGTTCGCCATACGCAGCCCACGCCCACGTTCCTGCACGCTTTACTTGTACTTCACGCTCCCCGCCCAGTTATTCGTGGACCCCTACGAACTGGCCCACCGCCGCGCGTATTACACGTTCGAGCGCTTCGGCGGGGGTAATTTGGAGGCTCCCGTATTCGCACATGGCGCCGGCGGTCCGTCGGGATTGTTGTTGGACGTGATTGTCCCGGAGAGCGTGAACGACGACGAAGCTGATGAAGGCGACGGTCGTACGCTCAGCGTCGAAGTACCCTTGCACGCACGATACGGCGTCCCGAAAGCGAAAATGGAGGGTGAACTGATCGACGAAGTTGTGTTTCCGCCTCCCGAGGCGTTCTGGGCCTGTCGGGAGCAGGAGCGGAGAGCAGGTGGCAGTCAGGGTGCGTTCACAACTTGCATCCTTCGTGTGTTCTTTTCGAGTGGCGTTATGACAACGAGTCTCTTTCCTTTACATCGATTGCCCTTACTATGCACACAGCCAAACGCGCGCAAGTGCCCGATGCGCTACGCGACGCCGTCAAACTCGCGCCCGCGTTCCGAGACGGCGCCGAACCGATGTTCGTCTTGGTTCCGCGTGCGAAGTCGGTGCGCGCACAGACTCTCCGCGTACCCGTTGGCGATGCGGGAGACGTAGCCGTGGTGGAGACTGGTACTGTCATCGCTATCCTCTTCGCTTTTGTGTATCTCCTGCGGAATATCGCACGGGCGTCCCGCGGCAAGCGGGCCGATACAGTGGCAAGAGCAAAAAAAAGCATCTAAACCACCGGGCTCGTTGATGAAGGGTACTCGCCGTCACACATCTGTACTCTGACCGTACCGTACTGTACCGTAAACCAACTGTGAGCTGAGCCTCGCTCTCAGGCGATGTATGAGATCATGACATTGTACGCCTTCCTAAAGGAGGTTCCTGCAAGCATCTCCCTTCCTTTGGGATTCCCACCCACCTCGAGCAAGGCCCACCAACGCAGGGCGACGTATGGCCTTCTCAACCGACAGCTCGCCCAAGAGGACCCTATCGTCATTATCCCTGACATCATCCGCCGCAACGGAGGTGCCGTCGGGCCCTTTAAGCGGGCCCTCTGACACGACATGGCGTCGCCAACGATTACTCCACATTGGTTCGGTTCAAACCCTCTCTGCCGAGGCAGATACCCAGAGCACCAGTACGAGTGCAGCAGAGACGGCGCCCATCCTACGCGAGCGTCCTTTGATGCAGAAAGCTCATTCATCATATGGAACGCTCCCGCAGGTCACGACCAAACGGACCGGGTTCCACCTCCGTCCTGGACTTTCAGCGCTGCCGAACCTCGCTCCTTTCTCGAGCAGCGTGCAGCCTCACTCTACCAGTACCTCGCCGACGCGTCCGTATCATGGCACGCTTGATCGGACGTCCATCTTTCGCTCGGGACGACCCATCTCGGCATACGATGCGCCATTTTCCCCAGGCCGCATTCCAGGAGAAGCGCCTGACGTGGCAACGGAAGGTGTCGTGCGGATGAATGGCATCCGGGTGTGGTATTCGTCATTCACCTCCGTGGATTGGCTGCATGATGCCATCAAAGACTCGACCCGCATGTATCGTCTCAGGCGACACAAGTCCATACGTGGGCGCGTGTACAACGCAGCCGATCGCTTCATGGGATGGGTCCTCGTCACCATCGTCGGCTTTCTCACCGCTCTCACCGCGTTCTTGATCGTTCGCAGCGAGCAGTGGCTCTTCGACATCAAATACGGCTACTGTGCCACAGGCTGGTGGAAGGCACGTAGATTCTGCTGTCCGATCACATCCGACGCCCTCACTTTCGCTCTCGGCGCGTCAACTGACCCTTGCCGTTCTTGGCTCTCTTGGGGTGAAGCCCTCGCCGTCACCGGCGCCTCTCCGCTGTCTCGCATCCTCGTCGGACGTGCTACCTATTTTCTCTCAGCTGTACGTCCCAGCCGTACCCTTCCATCGCGCAAGCCATCGCTCATCCTTGTAGCTTCTTCTCGCCTTGGTCTCGTCCCTCCTCACCATCCACCTGACCGCTTCAACGTCATTCGTCACCCGGAAAGATTCGGGCGTGCTTTCCCCTGACTTTGACACCCCGACAGAGGACGGCAAACGTTTTGCGCCGCCGGCTGATTCTCCCGCAAGACGCAAAGTTCTCTACTACGCCGCAGGAAGCGGTATACCTGAAGTGAAAACGATTCTTTCTGGTGTGTGCCTGCTTTGCCTGGTCCCGGAGTTTTGAACCACTTCTGTCCCCAGGCTTCGTGATCCATGGTTACCTTGGAGGCCGCACCCTCTTTGTCAAGGCGGTCGGGCTGGCATTGTCCGTCGCATCGGGTCTCTCTCTGGGAAAGGAGGGTCCCTTTGTACACATAGCGAGCTGTATCGGAAATATCGTTAGTCGATACTGCGTCAAGTATGAAAACAACGAAGGTGCGTTTGTCATCGGTTGGTCTTCTTCGTCCAACCCATTTTACAGGCAAGCGACGAGAGATACTTAGCGCTGCAAGTGCTGCAGGCGTCGCAGTGGCGTTTGGAGCTCCAATCGGCGGCGTCTTGTTCAGCTTGGAGGAAGTTTCTTATTTCTTCCCACCAAAGGTCAGTGCTCACATGCCCGAAAAGCCGCCTCGTCTGAAGCAACATCCACTCAGGTCATGTGGAGAAGGTATCGTCGTTTGGCGCGGCGAATGGCTTCCATTCTAATTTCATGTATCAGCTTTTTCTGTGCAATGATTGCCGCGATGACGCTGCGCTTTCTCGATCCGTTTGGAACGGGTAAACTTGTGCTATTCCAAGTCACCTACGACAAAGTCTGTGAGGATCATTGCTTTGTTTATTGCGACTCTCACAAACTCCACGAACAGGATTGGCATGCTTATGAACTCGTCCCCTTCCTTTTACTTGGCGTCTTTGGTGGCTTGTATGGCGCGTATTTCTCAAAGTTGAACTACCGATGGTGCCGTGATGTTCGGGAAAAAACATGGCTCAGGAACCACCCAGTCGCGGAGGTCCTCCTGGTGGGTTAATCCATCCACTTCTCAGAAGGCACTTGGAACTAATTGTATGTCAAGATTACCGCGATTACCGCGATCTTGAGCTTCATAAATGGTTATACGCTCATGAGTGGCACAGAGCTCGTCTATAATCTTTTCGCCATGTGTCTTCCTGGGTCACCAAATACCCATGCCGGTCTCTGTGTACTTGACCCCGGAAAGCAAACGTTCCACGTCATGCGTATGATTGCAGTCGCGCTGGTCGTAAAGGCTGCTCTCACTATCGTGACCTTCGGCATCAAGGTCCCTGCCGGGATTTTCATCCCGACCCTTGGTGTTGGTGCGTGCGCAGGCCGCATTGTGGGGCTTGCGGTGCAGTATGCACGGTGGCGTTGGCCTGCCTCGCCGGTGTTTGCTTCATGCAAGGGGAATACATCATGCATAATCCCAGGGCTATATGCCATGGTTGGCGCGGCGGCCACCCTATCTGGCGTCACCCGGACTACTGTTTCACTGGCTGTCATCATGTTTGAGCTGACGGACACCCTGACGTATGCTGTGCCAGTCATGCTGGCTGTCCTGGTTGCCAAGACCGTTGCAGATGCTCTTGAACCCAAGGGTATCTACGATCTCGTGATCGAGTGTGCCACCTCAACCTTCTGTCGTCCTCTTATGTGCTCATGATAATTCAGGCTTTCCAAGCTCCCTTACCTGAATGCGAAGCATCAATACCTCTGGGGTGGTCGTACCGTCCACGATGCCGTACGTTCCAGTCTATGTATGTCCTTCTCACAGATACCTACATCTCTGCAGATGGATACGGGGGTGGAAATCATCGACAGCGGGCGCACAAACACGGTTCGCACCCTGCGCGACCAACTCGCCAGACTTGCCGCGGCCGGATACGCGAATACTGGGTTGCCAATCATTCGCACAGATTCGAATGGGAAATCGCGGATGCTCGGTTTCATGGGTGGGAATGAGCTTGAGCACGCCCTCAGTACGTCTTCAACTACCTGCCCACTGACATTGGTCGCCCAGGCGCTAATTCGGTACATGTTTCCTAGGCATCATAGCAGAGGATGCGGATCATCCTGTATCATTCCTGACTGGTGTCCGGCGTTTTAGAACCTTTTCTTCGTCGTCCATCTCATCTTTTATCGATCATGTTGAGGATCCATTCGACCTTAGTGTGTACATGGACAAGGTACGTCTTCCAGCAAACCCTCATTCAAGATCTAACTCAATAACTTCACGCAGGCCCCGCTGACGATCAGCATCAACTCCCCTTTGGAACTTGTACAGCAGTTTTTCGTCAAGCTTGGCGCACGTTACGTTGTCGTGACAGATGCAGATGGCTATTGTGAGTTGTTCCTCTTGCCTTCTCATCAATGGCCAGCACTGACCTCATCTTGAACCATTTACAGATGAAGGCGTCATCGACAAAAATGGCTGGCTGGCATTTCTCCGGGAGTTGGAGACAAAGTCAATCTGAAACCTCTACCCGTTTCTCGTTGAGCCGGAATTTCTGACATGGTTACTTCCACATCATGATCTATTCTACATGCATACCCCACCATTGCCCCCATCGAAAACAGACCTCACAATCTCGGCTTCCGTTCTGATTCCAACGCCTGCGTTACCATGTGAAGTTCGCTTCTGTTGTGTCTATCTACAGAACCTCTCGTCTCGGTTCAACTTGCTGGACTGATAGCACTACCTTTGCGATGCTCACAAGGGTCAATACTAGTCAGGTTCCTACATTCAACGAAATATGGTTGTGCAAATCAAGTGAGTGAAGAATCTTCTATCATTGGCTGTCTCGAGACAACCTTGCCCCAATAATACGTTTCGGATCATCAATCGCGTCTTGAGGGCAGTAGCCCACATCACGATAGCACGCTTCCAGACATAAGGATCACGATTTTTTTTTGGGATGGTTTTTATGATACCTTCATGGTGCACATGCAATGGAGATTAGAGAGAGGAATGGGCACTCAACACGGGCACTGACACATGGAGCTTAGGCTTCTGCGCTGTTAGCCTCCTCTTCAGCTTCATCATCAGGCCTGGAAGGGAGCTGGTATGTCAGGCAACCATCCATAAAGGTTGTCTTGGTGGTGGCGGAAGCTTGTCCACCATCAGGTTATAGGAGACCTGCCAACAGGGGGGGGGTTGGTGGGTCTCCTATAACCCAAAGGAGTATGAGCTTAGACAACCTTTACAAACAGTCACCTGACATATCAGCTCTCTTCCAGGCCCTGATGAAGATGTTGGAGCTATAGGAATATAACTCAGTCTTCTGTAATAAGAGACTGTATTGGGTTAGTTAGCTAACCTATAGGAATATAACTATGTACACTATTAGCTTTAAAAGAGGTATAAAGGAATGTGTAGTACTGACCTTCAGTCTTCTGTAGTAAGAGACTGAGGGAAAAGATGAACAATAACTAATTTGGATTATTTACACGTACGGTCCGGATTGTCCGTTCGCGCGGCACTGAACGGCTGCTCGTCCAACAGAAGAGGAGGCTGCCAGTGTGTTGGAGGCCTAAGCTCTGTGTGTCAGTGCCCATGTTGAGTGCCCATTCCTCTCTCTAATCTCCATTGCATCCCCACCATGAGGGTATCATATCATCCAAAAAAAGTTTCTTATTTACGACTCTGGTCCAGTGTAAGGTAAGTGTGGCAGAGCGCCAGCCTCAATCAGTCGGTCGGTAGTCATGACACCCTTGCGGACAAAGTGTGCCCAGCAGTGGAGGCTACCAGATAATGTTAGTATAGCCTCCAAAACAGAATGAGAAGACATACACATGGTCTTCACAGCTTTCCATCTCCCTTGGGCAGTGTAGGGAAGAAGGAGGTATATTTTGAGCTGCAAGGACGTCCGGCTTCATCCATAGCGACAGATTCGAGCATGAGACGAGCGACCGATATAATATCCTCATCCTCGCTTGCCTCATCGACAAGGTAACCCGAGAGAGAATCTGTTCCGTTCCGGGCAAGGATTCACGGATTTTTTATCATGAGTGGTAGACAAGTTGGCGTTTAACAAAGTTGGCGTTTTGACTGATTATCTGATATACGGTCTTACGGCTCGCCAGCTCAACAGTTGGTAAAGTAAAAGGGGCCTCATTATTACTTTTTTTTTTTTTTTTTTTTTTTTTTTTTTTTGGAAAGCGTTTTATTCGGAGCGGTCTAGGTACTTTGACTACTAGAATGACCATTGGATAGCGGGAAGAAACAGATCAACCCTACGCTGGTACTAGTAGTTTACAACAAATAAAGTTTGTTTTCAAGGCAGTGTATTCGGCCACAACAAATACGGTACCGGATTCTTGAAATAGACGACCACGTTTCCAACGATACTCGTTCAAGCAAATCCCCAAGGAGAGTGGAATCACTCCAGTCGACGGCCAGCCGGGCAGGTGGGACAGCCATGTCACTACAACAAGTGTACCTGATTGTAATTTGTAGGTTCTCGATGACTCAAGTGGCCCGGGCGAGGCGCCGTTGTGCTGATATACGACAGCGAAGCTTTATCAGTCGCTCGAAGGACTTCAGCGCGCACCGCCAGTCATGGGACTCATAATTCTCCAGACATATAAAGAGCCGACTGCGCATCTGCCTGTCTCCTTGTAGCCTCCCCTTTACACCTGGTACCAGCAATGGAAGGCTTGAAGAAATCGTCGAGGAACAATGACCAAGACCCGGACCAGAATGACTCAGAGGAGAGACGCGCTTTTAAGCCGAGAGACGGAAAGGTCCTCGAGCACAGAAAGATCGGCGTATGGGACCTCTATCAAGAGCGCGACCAAGTGCTATCGTATTTCCCCACTTCGTGGAAGATCGAGGCGTACGCGGGGATCTGGATTGATATACCGTATCTGTGGAGAACCATGGGCGACCTCTACTCCGTAGCATGGCCGCTGCTATCGCTCTACTTGGCCCTCACGTTCGTGAAATCCTTGCTTCCGGCTCTGACTTTGTGGTGCGTGGGCATTTCTTTTCAAAGACAAACTGAACCGCTGACAGAATGCGTGTTCAGGTATTCCGGACAGCTTCTTGAAATCGTAAGTGTCGCTTGTGTTCTCTCTCGAGGACGCCGGGAGCTGAGCGTTCAATTTGACCTTTTCTCTTGCAGATCCAGTCTACTATTGAGAATCACGTCCTTGACACTCGTTTCCTCCTTCAAGTGGCGTGCGGACGGGCGTTGTGCTCAGCGGCCGATCATTTCCTTTACTTCACTTGCGATCAGCTGTCTTCTACCCTCAATGGTCGCAGCAGGCACTATTATTCAACGCACATCTTCAGGCGCCATAGCTCGCCTCGACGTCCCCACCTGGGACGACCCTGCCGTCGCCGCGCAGATCAACGCGCTCTTTCCGAATCCTCCCCACACCACCTCATGGGCGGCAATCTTGACCTTCGTGGACACCGTGTCTGCTTTCGTCAGGATGTTCACCCAGACAGTCGTCCTATTCAGCGTCCTGCGACAGCAAAGGGACGGGTTACTGTTCGCCTTTCTAACATTTTCCTGCCATTTGTTCTCCTTCTTAGATTTCTCGGGCAACTACCGATTGTCTCGAGGTAGGAGAAATTTCCACACACTCAACACCTGCTCGCTGACGCTGAACAACAACTTTTTCAGCCTGGGCTGCGACCACTCGAGATAAAAATTATATCAGGATGGAGGGGCTCAAGCGTGTGATCAACGATCCCAAGCATCGCAAGGAACTCGTCGCAGGTGGTCTTACCCAGTACCTTGTGGCAGGTGATTAAAACATCCTTAAGCGAGAAGACTCTACTGACCTGTCTGGAATCCAGAATATCGCCGCCTGGCCAACCGGGTGGGGAGCCGTGCAGGTGACTTCTGGTCTGTCTTCCTAGATTCACACAACGACCGCCTATTCCGGCCTCTCCGCCTCGTCTCGATCTCCCTCAGTGAGCTGCCCTTAGTACGTTTCGACAAGCCTGTCTCTTTGCACAAACTGATCCCAGGCTGCATTAGATCGTCTTTGCCGTCAGGGCAATCCAGCGACCGTCGTCGATACCGATTTCAATTGCATCCCTCCACCTGATGCAAGATGCTTCGATGTCGTTCCTGGGCCATGCCACAAGACTTCTCTCACAAACGGGGGACTTCTCTGATCAACTTCTGGCCCTGCGAAAGCTCTTCGAAGCAGGAAACATCCCGAATAAGGTCGCAGACGGAAGCATTCCGTTTCCTGAGAATGAACAATCGATCCGCAACGGAATATCGCTGGAATTCAGGTAATTCAGTCGCGTTCAAGTCCTCCCAGATCCTTACGTCTCCTTAGGAATGTGTCCTTCCAGTATCCTGGAAATGAAAAATATGCTCTGCGAGATATTTCTTTTAGGGTTGGGCAGGGCCAGCTTTGCGTGCGTGCTTTGCGTATTATACATTCAAAGGCACGACGCATTCACATCCCATTCTTATCGCAGGTCATTCTTGGTTCGAATGGGTCAGGAAAAAGCACAATTCTCAAGCTGATGGCTCGGTTATATGACCCCACCGAGGGCTCTATTCTCATCGACGGGAATGATATCAGGACGTTACGCCTTGAGGATCTTCGACATGCGATGGCGATCTTGTTCCAGGACTACACCCTCTTTCCTCTCACTGTGAGCTTGCGCCCACGCTTCGACCCCGGTTCGCTGACGCCAGCATATACAAATCTTAGGTCAGGGAAAACATTGCGCTCGGTGATCCCACTCGTGCCAGTGATGACGCAGCAATCGAGCAAGCTGCGCGTCTGGGTGGCGCGTCCGAGCTCATCGCTCGCCTCCCTGATGGTCTTGATACCTATATCGAGCGGCCCGTGCGTGATCTCTATGAGGGGCTTCCGGATGGGGCATCAATCTTCGGAGGCAAAGTCGACAACGAATATTTGCGCGGTCTTATGGACACCCCCGCCGAGAAGGCATTAAGTGGTGGAGAAAAACAAAGGCTCGCTGTCGCAAGAACGTTCATGCGCGCTGCGTCAGGGGATCACAGGGTCGGATTGTTGCTATTTGATGAGCCGAGTGCATCGCTAGACCCGACTGCTGAGCAAGGTATGATATTCGCAAGCTCCTCTATTCGGTGAACGAACGCTGAGGAGGCTATTCACCTTGGCAGACCTATTCATGCGCCTTCGAGAGCTGAGAGGGAATAAGACGATGATCTTCTCAACGCATCGGTTTGGAAACCTTACACGACACGCAGACCTCATCTTGTGAGTCTATTTCTGCTCGCAATACGTGTGGCCCCAACTGATGAGTGCCATAGATATCTGAACGAGTCTGTAGTTATGGAGACGGGAACGCACGAGGAGTTGTTAAGACATGAAGGGTCTGATTATGCTCGGTTGTGGCAAATTCAAGCCCAGGCATTTCTTTGAACGCCAGCGACTCCCGATTTTTCGCATCCAGACAAGGTATTAGACATATTGGTGGCATTTTGCTGAATGATGAGCGGCGCCACAATTGAACGTACTATATTGAGAGCGATATGTTCTCAACGGTCTGTGTTATTGTAAACTTGTTTCACATTGGGTCCTTCATTCAATTGGACGACTTTCCATGGGTGCGTCTCCAGTGTAGTACGCGAGATGTAATACACTCAATTCGACTCGGCATGCGTGGGGCTGGGATAAAGATGAATCTTGCGTGACACCAAACTAGATCGAATTGCGACGTTTTCAAAATCTAATCCATCCTCCTAGTGTCGCCTTGCCAAGGTACCGCGGTACCGACCTTATATTCTCCGCGCTGATCTTAGTCTTTCGAGCCTGGACAACAAATCACAAGTAGCAAAATAATCCTTACGTTTCCGGGCAGCTACCATTTCATATCGCTTCCCGACGGGCAGGCTATGAAGAGCGCTGTCGTGATTCAGCCTGTAGCTACGCTGAAATCCGAGTTTGACACCTGCAAAGGAAAGGGAAGCGGGTCTCGAAAACGCGTTCTTAGCCGCAGATGAGATTGGGCCGTTGCAGTGGGAAGGCGCGGTCACGAAACAAAGGGTCATCCAGTCATTGTCCGAAAGTCGTGGGTGCAGGATCGGGCTTGGGGGGGTCGTGGTGTAAGGGATGCGCTTTTGGCATTCGTTCCTCAGCCGTGTTGTTGCAATTTCCTTTCGTCCTAGCTCAGTTCTGTGGGTGCACGTAACTTGTGACTCTCGCAGCGCAGCCTCAGCTTCACTTGTGTTTAACCACCAGGCACGGACGTCTGTCGGTTAGGGGCCTAACTGGCAACATTCCACTGAAAGCAAGATTGAAGCATTGGTAGAGTGCCCTTAATATGATATTTGGGAGAACGTTCGAAGATGAGGATGAATAGTCGGCGTCTCTGGCCACGGAACTGAGCAGATAAGCGCCCGCTGTTGGGGTGACACGGGGCACGCTCAACCACGATCCGAGAATGACGCTTAACACTGCGCATTTACCTTCCTCCTCCCATATTCTCTCGCCTCCAAAATGAGTCGTCTGCGCTCAAAGAAGGGAAAGGGGGCCAATTTTGTCCCGCAAAATGGAGCGCTCGTCGAGCACCGCAAAGTCGGCGTGTGGGACCTCTACGTCGAGCGCGACGCGGTCCTGTCATACTTTCCTACTTCGTGGAGGATCGAGGAGTACGCGGAGCTCTTGAACGATATACCTTATCTGTGGAGAACACTTCGCGATGTCGCGACTTTGGCATGGCCACTGCTACTCCTCTATGTGGCCCTCACCCTGATGATTTCCCTGGTTCCTGCCTTGAACTTATGGTACGTCGGGTGCATTTGACGCGCCTCTGTGTGATATATAATGAACGAGCGATCGCTTTGCAGGTTCTCTGCGCAACTCGTCAACATCGTACGTGCTGACTGAGTTCAACGTGGGTCGTATCCCTGGCCCTCTGTTTATTATCTCGCAGGTTCAGGTCGCCGTCGATCAGCGCGTCGTGGACACAAACCTGCTGATACAAATTGCCGGAGGTCGCGTGCTCTGCGCCGCTGTGGAGAACCTTCTCTCTTCCGCCTCGAGGAAGGTCTCGATAGCTCTCAATTGGCGTATACGACGATTCTACTCGGCACACATCTTCCGTTCCATGGCTCGTCTCGATGTGCCCACCTGGGACGACCCCGTTGCATCTGCGCAGATCGAAGCTGTTGTGCCGAAGGGCCAGAATGCCGTCGCATGGGTAGCTATCACGAGCATAGTGCAGACCGGGTCTACGCTTTTGAGGCTTTTTTCTCAGACCGCTGTCCTCACGGGTGTTCTCTGGGAGCAGAGAGACGGTTTGTTACTCTCCGTGCTTTCATTTGCCAGCAACTCTTTTACCTTCTTCAATCTCGCCTACGATGGAGATATGCACGGAGGTAAGAGATGGCGTATGCTTGCCATAACGACATTGGCTTAGATAATTCTTAGCTTGGGCCGCTACCACGCGCGATAACGATTTTATCAGGATGGAGGGGCTCAAGCAATTGGTCAGCAGGTCTAAACACCGTAAGGAAGTGGTCGCGGGCGGCCTAGCGGAATGTCTTACGGCTGGTGCGTCGAGCTTCTTTCTATGACAAGCGTCGCCCAGACCTTTTGCAGAATATAGCAACCTCGTTGATCGATTAGGGGACAGCGCGAGTGACTTTTGGTCGGCATACATGAGTCGTCAGAGCGATCGCAGTTTTCATCCCGTGCGCCTCCTTAGGCTCCCATTAAGCGAATTACCGCAAGTGCGTGTACAATCAACGGCCTTTGCTAACCCCGCATGTTAAATTGCTTTAGATCGTCTTCACGCTTCGAGCCGTCCAGCAGCCATCGTCCATACCTGTCTCCCTGGCTTCTCTTCATCTTATGCAACGGACGTCAGGCTCATTCATCCACAGCGTCAGACTACTCCTCCAACAAACAGGCAATGTGTCCGGGCAATTGTCGGCTTTGCGAAAGCTGTATGAGGCTGGGAATATCACAAATCAAGTGGTGGATGGAACTGTTCCGTTTCCGCAGAATACCCAATCAATACGTGACGGAATATGCTTGGAATTCAGGTATTTTGTATATTGTTGGTTCGCTCCGGTGATGCTGATGTAACATCTGAAGAGATGTTTCGTTCCGATATCCTGGCAGTGAGGATTATGCTCTACGCAATATTTCTTTCAGAGTAGCGCCCGGTCAGCTTTGCGTATGTCCGCCCTTGGATATTCTGCCCGGACGACGTTGCCTTATTTTCCCCGGCTTCACAGGTCATCATCGGTTCGAATGGATCCGGGAAGAGCACAATTCTCAAGCTTATGGCTCGTATATACGACCCAACGGAAGGAACAATCTTCCTCGATGACCAGGACATCAAGGTGTTGCGTTTAGCGGATCTCCGGCGTGCAATGGCAATCTTGTTCCAGGACTATACCCACTTTCCTCTCTCCGTAAGGACTGCGTTCATATCTTCCCTTTGTCCTGACTCGCCTGCATCTGAAACCACAGATTCGGGAAAACATCGCGCTTGGCGATCCCACTCGCATGCATGATGAGGCCGCAATCGAGGAAGCAGCACGTCTGGGAGGCGCTTCCGAGCTTATTGCACACCTTCCGAATGGCTTTGACACCTATCTCGAGCGGCCAGTGCGTGATCTCTTCTCGGGGTTGCCGGACGGGACCACGAATCTATTCGGGCGGAAGTTTGACAATGGAAACCTGCGGACTTACGTGGATACTCCCATTGACCACGGCCTCAGTGGAGGGCAAATGCAAAGGCTCGCCGTCGCAAGAACGTTCATGCGCTCTTCATCGGCAGAACAAGGAGTAGGATTGTTGCTGTTTGATGAGCCAAGTGCATCGCTAGATCCCACAGCTGAACACGGTGCGACACCCCACGACGTTCATCCATCTCATCGATATCTGAACCGTCATATACTAGATCTCTTCTCACGGCTTCGGGAGCTCCGAGGAAATAAGACAATGATATTTTCAACGCATAGGTTTGGAAATCTTACACGACACGCGGATCTCATCTTGTATGTACAGTCAGTTCACTGTAGGTGTCTACATCATTCATCACTGATAACAGGTATATGAATAATTCAGTTATTGTCGAGGCGGGTACCCACGAGGACTTGTTGAAAGTCGAAAGCTCAGATTATGCTCGGCTTTGGCGTATCCAAGCCGAAGCGTTCTTATGACAGTTGACGGTGACACATAACTAATCCTTCAGGGATCAATCTGTATACAACAACTCACGAGCGGATGCTCCAGCTTGGGTAACTTTCACACATAGTATGACGATTTGGGAGGTTTAAATGCATCGGCAAGTTCAGCAGACTATTGCTTGTCGTTTGTGTTGCCTCGGGACCTTACAATGTACCTGTCCATCTCCTTGCTCAATATAGTATCCATTTAACATCGGAGATAACGTACGCTATGATCAGGGAGCGTGTCGACGTTCGCTGAGATATTCAGAAGTTGCGTTATTGCAAGACGGGTGGTTGGCTTGAGATCACGTAGATCGAAGCAGGTCTCACCAATGCGTCTTTCCTCCCGAGCTTTCACATCTACACGCACCCTACGAAACGAAGAGCGCTTCTAGGACTTGACGTCGGGCGAGCTTCGTTGGGCAGTCTCGTGTCCGATCCTGCTATGCCACTGTTGGAGGTCAAGGCAGTTGTTAACGGCGGTAGCGGCGGTGTCCACCACCACAAGTGTCAACATCGAGTTCGCCGTTTGAATCACGTGGCACGCCCGTTCGCGAAGATCCCGCACCACATCGCGCAGCCCGCAGGTTGAAATGCGGTCGGTGTCTGGTGCAGCCTTCGAGCTGACGCCGTTCCCCAACTCTCCTGCATAGCAAAATAGGCTACCCAAGAGTTAGTTGGTCGGGGAGATCACCTCGGGTCCCTTGCCAGGTATCCCTTCGGGTTTATCACAGCAACGTCCGAACGACCTCAGGCTTATGCTCAGCGCTTGCGGTGCATCCTCGTAACTGGAGGGCCCCCAGGCCAGCTTGCAAATGATATGTTACAACATAAAAATTGCTAACGTTACCCTTGAGACACACTCGGCTCCCGGGCCCTGCCTCTGTCCATCGCGGATAGGATGGCAAAATGCAAGGTTGGAAAGATCTGCGTTGTCATCCTCGTTGCGTAGGGCCTAGGCGGGGTCCCGGAGCCAAGTAGCCTTGTATTCCTTGTTCTAATTCCAACGGAGCGCTTAGATGATAGCGGACACGCCGACCTGAAACCAGAAACATGTCTTCTGAACCCACGGCCCTTGACACTGAAACGCCTGACCTTCCCTGTAACAAGTTAAGTAGGGTACAGTAGGTCTTACGCCATGGCCTCGGACTCGGCGTTCGTCTCATTTGTCTTTCCTCCCTTTTGGATGGCTAGCTCCCAGGTGTGCGCTATTTGATTCATGCAGGGGCGCGTCAGCCATTGAGGTCCTCGTGGTCGATCTGCCATGGCCAGATGTACCGGGCTGTTGATAGATAGTTCGAGGCCAGCCTAGAGGCACTGAATCAGCATGCATTCGCAGGCTTTCTTCCGCTCAATAAGTTGGAAAGAATTGAATAGCTGTGCTACGTACTCTTGCCCAAGAGGAGACGATTTCGCCTAGACGTAATTCCAGCGGAACGCGCGTTCCATGCGTGCGATATGGTGGTCTCCGTGGCAGTCTAGATTCAAAGGTCATTTCTGCTCCAACTCTGATAACGCGACCCCCTTGTTTTTCACAAATACGGCCAAACGCGGGAATCACGTTGCGCTGAAAAGGGCTCACTGGCTCCTCTCTCCTGTGCATTTGTCAACCCAGTCCCAGTCCAAATAGATATCAATTCGTAAAGACCGCCGCGTGCCCTACGCTCATTGTTCCTCTATTTGCATTCAAGTTCTCATGAGAACCGATGGCCACGATACCGGTACCGGTACTGTAAGGGGCACAGGAATGGCACTCACATGAACTCTAATTGTTCAATCGACGACCTCACCCATCCATCCTGGCCTGCTGATACGGCCACACTTGTGCCCCGCAGAGGCTCTGGTGCTTAAACCTTTCTCTTGGAGCCGATTCGCTTTCCGTACCACCGGCAGTTCGCTCGAGCAAGGGTGTCCTAGGATTCAGTTCCGTTCAAGTACCCTCAAAAGTATTGAAAAGGGTTTGCATTGGGGGCGCCTCTTCCATATAACTTTCAAGTTCCAAGGTGCACGGTAAGTGAAGGGTAACCATGGTTTCTAGCTCAGGTTGAGACATGACACTCCTTTTCCCGCTCTCCTCGCCGTAAATTTTGGAAGGCGCCAAGAGTACAGGTTAAAGGCGCGATGGCAGGTGACATGTGGGTGCCCATTACATTGCAGTAAAAGGAATGCTAATAAAGCTAGCTCTGAGAGGTGATATATAGCTCATTTCACCTATCTTTCCCCCACATACGAATTTGCGACTGACGGCTACCCCTTGCCTGTTGGTCTGCGAAGACGGCCAAAGCGACCCCCTTTCCATGGGCGACGACGTGAACGAGAGCGTCTCCGGTAGTTTCCAGAACATATTTCTCGTTTCGCCTCATCAAGTTGGTTTTCCCTTCATCCCACAGTTTTATAGCTCATCAATCTTCAGACCCTGCTTTTCACTTCCCCCGGAGAGCAAGAAACCCGTCAACTCCGGTCGGCTTTTGTTGACTGCTCTCCAAGATTGTCTACGAATCTGCACGGAGGTCAAGGCCATGACATCAACCCAGTAACGACACAGGCAAACATATACATATATCAAGGACCATCCCATGATTACTCTTTCCGACCCGCTCCTTACGCGAACGAGGAATACCATGAAATTTTATACCAGACCCCTCAGCGCGGGCCGTTGCATATAATACCCCAACAGATACCTCCCAGCCATCATCAAACGCAACCGTTGATTGGTCATCGCTTCCAGCGCAACACTTCGAACTCCAACACGGAAGCGTTGAATGAGATTTCTGCCAGTGGACAACGCAATACTCAGGTGAAGTGTCGTGCCACATCCTACTCGAGTAGAACCCTCGATCATTCTCACTGGCTGTTATGCAGACGGGGCAAGGTAGCTCTATCGGCTACATACAGCCACCGTGTGCCGTGTCCACGCTTCCCCAGGGTGGAGCTATCGACTCGGAGGTTTCGCCTACTCAAAGGAGTCGTGTTTCAGTGCGCGACTGTCCGTGCCCCGTCCCTGGTTGCAAATCATCATTTTTCCGCCCACAAGAACAAAGAAGGCACTTATTATCGCATCTCCCCCACTGGATCCGTTGTCCAGACCCCGGCTGCTCTTGGAGGGGTAATCGCCTCGGTCACTTCAAAAGGCACCGGGGACGTGATCATCCGTCCAGCATCCAGGATCCGGACGAGGACCAGTACAAAATATATAATCCACAGTCGATGGTGGAGAAAATAGCAAAAGGCTCCCTCTTGATCCAAGTCGCGAAAAGCAACGCGATTTCAATGGTAATTGATAAGGCCAGAAAACTCGGCGACTTGGAACTACGTGATAATCCATGGGGCCGTAGGGTGAGGAAGACCCGAAAACATCGCTAGTCCCGAGTCGCTGTCACATTGGAGATCGCACACTTTCTTGTTGGGGGTTGAGAAGGCTTGGACGACCAATAGAGTAGTAGGTCTATCAATCATTCTCACCATTCACAGAGGTGTCTTATTTTTCTTTGTAGCACTTCTCATTAGCTTACCTACGGAATAATGTGATACCTTTTTTCTAATCAGAAGGGATGTTAGTCATGGTACCATGTTGCGTGGTCGAGGAAAGAGACATCAAAGGCGGGGGGGGGAATTCGTGTGCCGCGAAACTCCGGGTCCGACTCATTGTATTTGGCACTTCGTTGTTCTAATGGGCATTCACCATCGTGGACCGCTATTCCCCGTCGCCGAAAGCTTACCTTTCAGTTTTCGCGCTCGAGGCTTAACTAAAGGGATAAAATACATCGGCATCGCTCATAAATTTTGAAGAGGAAGCCCTTGATCGAGGATACTAGTAGTCCGGCTTTAAGAACCCGGGTTGTCAAGGGAAGGATGCTCGGGAGCAACCTTCGATCCCTACCATTCTTTTCATATATCCGGGAGTGCCACAAATGGCTACCTCTTCTAGGTGCGTCGGTCATATCGATAGTGAAGATGGACTCCGAGTCACCTTCACGCTTCTCAGAGCGCAACCTACCAGTAAAATGCGTGACTATCCGGCAGAGAATACGTATTATGAATACAGATCGGATAGTTTGCGCGTCGCAACAAGTCTTATCCATGCCCATAAACTTCTCAAATATGGTGGCCTCCCGTCAGTTTTTTTTTTTGGGGGGGAGGTACATGAAGAAGACGTGCATGAGTGAGCAAACCAAACCAGTTGGAATGACACTCGTATTGTTCCTCTGTTCCTTTACTATCGTACTGCAGTCCGTCTCAGGCTCGGAAGCCAAAAAACGTACTCCCCGAGAACTTGAAGCCAGGCGACCACTACAAGACGTACACTGCTCGTTCACCACGTAACCCGGCCCCTCATCAGTCTTACCGCACGGCGCAATGCCCAGCGGCATCATAAGAAGCGAACGCAACATTAATCCATTTCCCATGTTATTAGAGAATACATGCCATCGCCATGAAGCTTCGTCGACCCTTACATCTCGCCCTCCTCGTCAGGCTTTGCACGCACGCAGCTCCAAGTCCTGTACGCCTCAATTGAAAGACGATTCCCGAGTCTCCGATCACAGATGACAACCATTGGGGCGCGGTACACAAGGAGATACTTGCCCTGCTTGCTCAGATACGGAGGATAGAGAAACTCGACCAGTGTTTCACTATCACGCCGAGTACGTATCCCCTTTCAATGGTGGTACCTGCGCTGTCCTTCATTATGCTGATACGTAGTGCGCGCCGTAAGATTTGCCGAACGAACCGCGATTTAGCGGCCTGACTGCGAAGCTCGTAGGCGTATAATCGTTTAATGTGATTTATCCCTTCTCCACGGATGCCGGGAGTTCTTTATGGCTAGCTTCATCACGTTACGGTCTTGATGGAACTTCTCTTATTCGAGTCCCTGAAAGATGGAAGCATGAACCTTCAATTTCACGTCAGTCATCAGAGATTCAGGATAGGATCAATTTCAACTTGAGCAGGCGAGACCCAGAGACACAAGATAGGTTGGTATATACACAGCCAGTCCATAAGCACCGGTTTGCGTGCGCCGAGGGGGCTATTCCTAATAACGCTGTGCAGTGTGCGGGCATGACGGTTTTTAGAAAAAAGAAATACAAGAACCTGCTTAACAAGCGCCGGCTGACTTTTATTTTTTTTTATTTCTACGGAAGCGTCACGGCGGCGTGGGAAGGGCGCTTTCGATTGTTGTAGTTCTTCTGCTGCGGCCGTTCCGCTGTCTTCCAGTTATCACTCGTCCCCTGCATCCTAGCCATAATGGATTAGTGCTGGCAAATTATTTGACGCCCTACGACTGTCAGTGGCACCAAATTACACTCATTAGACCCGTCGCCGCCGTGCCCTCATCGCCTTCCAACTTGCGAGTACAACTGCCCTTGCGCCGAAGCGCAGCCCCAAGGACAAGAGTCCTGCACCTTTGCATACTTATTTGAAAAAATTTCCGTCGCGCCCGTCCTTATGACCAACTCGCACTGGCCCTCCTACTGATGGTACTAATTGCCATTGGATGGCAACTCCTGCCCGAAGATCTGGACCTATGGGGGCAATCGACCCTCGCAACGTTGACTTTCCTTCTCGCTACAGCCACAGGTATAGCGCGCGTCTCCACTGCATAGGAGAAAAGGTGCCAGTGATTGTGCGTCTAAAACAGTGCGCATAAACCTTCACATCCCTCCAAGTGGAAATTGCTAGCACGACCATCGGCACTAGGGCACTGCTATGCTGCTATATAACGGATACATCTTGTGGGTTATTATCTCTCCACCCCAGGCCCTCTTTGAGACCTCTGCCAGGATTTTTTGCACCAGTCTTTGGGGTGCAGGAAAGAACGCTCGAAGCATCCTTCCATGGGCAATGACTGCCAGGACAGCCTATTGAATGGATACCATTCTAACTCATGCAACGTAAACCCCTCTCTCTTCTTCCAAGAGTACAGCTTACTGTATGCAGGACTCTGCTTTATCATATGTAAATGCAGAGTGCGGTGACAGCCAGGGGCCAGGGTTATTGTCAACACACCGTCCTGACCTTCCCGGAGGCCATAGCGAAACCTTCAACTCAGGAGGATCATACGCAGCTGTACATCCAAGCGCAACCCTTCTCTGGCCTTCTTTCGACACGTCACCTCGCTCTGCAAGTCACGAACACACTACTCCAGTTCATACTCACCAGCAAGAGTCGGCCCATGCAATATCTCAACAAATACTGTCCTTTGATCACATCTCGCCATCAACTGTGATGACGAGCGGTGACCCTGTGAGAAACCACGACACGGGGGTTCATCCTGGACTACGCGATCCTCAGGTGGAGTGTCGTTCCACATCCATTCAACCAGAATTGTTTATGGATCTCTCCACGTGTTATAATACAGGCAGCCCTAGGAATCGCTCTAAGCCCGACGCGTTCCGTGCAACTTCCATCCGTCACATCAACGCTCCTGAAGGACGGCGTCATGAAAACCAACTCAAAGTACGTGTCTCGAAGAGACGCGCCCATGACGCGAACAGACGTTGTCCTGTCTGCCTTGCATTGTTAGGCCGTTTTCAGGACAGAGAGCGGCACGTCCTGTCGCATCTTCCGCATTCTCTGTATTGCCAGGATCCCGGATGCTCGTGAAGAGGTGATCGTTGGGAGGCGCTGAACAACCACCGCCAAAATGCCCACCCGTCCACCAGCCAGGACTGGGACAAAGGCAACGCAATAATTTACGACCCATGGCCATTAGCGAGATGGATCAAGGATGACGTGTCCCTGCAAGAGGCGGAGAGGTGTGCAATTTCCACCGTGGAAAGGCGCGCATCGGAACTCGGAAAAACGGGGCTATGGAAAGACTTCTGGGGTCGTAAAAAGAGGAAAGTTCGGGAACCTATCTTACTCTTAACTTACCCTAACAAAGGGTAAATTCTCATGAAGGGTGTAAATGTGTGAACACTAATGAACGAAATTGAATATTGGTGAAGATAATGAGCGTGTGTTGGTGTCAACCTTAAAGGCAAGTGGTCACCCATGCACGTGACCGCGTCTTCCCCTGTAAATCGTCAAGTTGCCGTGCCGTTGCTATCGGTCAGGCATGTTATCATCTCGCCCAGTCCCCCTTACTGCGAACCGCCCCTTGCATACGAAAACCCCGGGCAGAGCCCTCCAGAAAGCAAGGGGGATACTCCAGGAAAACGCTTTCCAAGGGCCCTCCACCGCGAAAACACAAAGAGTACAACTGCAGACCCCATCCAAGGGTGGATCTTCCAGTAAAAGATAGATTCTACTCCCCGTTCATATCTCACATTCCGGTGCAGAATTGTCTAAGAAACCTCCTAGAGGTTCACAGTCCTTAAAAGCCGTGGTGGATACTGTCGTTCGCCCACTTGGAGACAAGACGCCCTTTGTCAATCGTCAGCGCCGTGTGATACAGGAACTGAACCCAGGTCCTGCAAAGGGAAATCCACACGCGCGGGACAGTAGCTTAGAATTATTGACCCCTGGACATGCTTTGCTTCCGAGCTCGGCGCGCAAGACAGTGCGTGGAAGGCATAGCTCTGGCCCTGTGTTTGAGACTCCGGTCACAAATGGCAACCATTGGGACGTGATCGAGGGCGATGTTATCTCCCCTGTCACTCCAGAGGTGCAGGGTGAAGAAGCTCAAGCAGAGGATTATGACGAGATCGAGTACATGCCCCCTACTGCTACTGGTACGAGTGATACCGTTTCTCCGTGTCGCCCAATGCCAACACGCAGTGTAGATCCGCCATACACACCTCACTTTGATGTTCCTGATTATAAGCTCATGGGAACTCAATTGTTTGAGATGATGCACTCCTTCCCGAAGGACGACACGACAGATCGCTGCTATGCCTCGGAGAAGGAAAACATTGACGACGCAGGGCTGCTTGAGGCCAGCGGTTTCAATGCATCACCAGCCCAATGGAACTTTTTTCATCGCCCGGAAGACGGCAAGTGAACGTGTCTAATGCCGCACACTCCTCGGCTTATCGATCTCTAATATCCACAGATGATGACCTTAGCCCGTTTGCTGAGTCACGGGGAGCTTCCAAAGGGTGCACTAAAGCACCTTTACCTACCCAGCATGCTGGGCGTGTAATGAAAGGTACATATGGAGCAGCAGAGTTATCGCGAGGACGTGCTGCAACCACCGTGGCTTCGGACACGCGGAATCGACCAGTACCTCGCACTTTCTCGAAACGCGCACAAGTTGTGCCCACCCCCACGGCGCGTCCGACGAAAACTCTGCCACAGATAGTTCACCCAACGCGGCCAGTGACCGCAGCAGGGCGCATGCCCTCCACGTTGCGCAGTTTATCTACTTCTATGCCACGTGTTGTCTCCCGCCCTGCATCCTCGGCGTCTTTACGTCCAACTCTGGCGACAGGTATTGTGAAGTTTCCGATGAAACTCCACACGGATGCAATGCCACTGGTCGCAGACCCAGAGGTTGTTCTCGAGTTCGAAGATGTGGATAATGACTTCATGTTTGACGTATGATTGATTAGTGGATTCATGTTGTCTTTAACACTCAGGGGATTCCTCGTAGACGGGAATTAGTGGCGTTATTGGTTGAAGGGCAATCGCAGTCTGCTCCGCTCGCTGCGAACGCACGAAGGAGTCACGTAGGGTAGAACCCAGCGTCGATTCCCCCTTTCCGCGCGTTGTAGTGACCTGCGAATCATCCGAGATTGAAGGACAAGGTTCGCAACTTTAGAAAACATGTTTGAGTCTGACTTCTGAGACGTCCCAAAGGTTCGTATCACGTATCCTGTCGACGCAAGCCGTGGAATTGCGAGTTTCAGTGGGCGGCAGAAGCCATGGCGATCGTAAGCGTCCTGCAACATTGCGTGATTCGACTCCCTAAAACACAGCAACGCCTCATTTCGCTCGTTCCTTGAACTTGAATGGAAATCTGGAGCAACCAGTGCAAAATACTTCCCAACACTGCGCGACGGGACCCGAGTGTGTGTTATGCGGTCCACCGTCGTGACCGTAACGCTGGTACACCCAATTATCAACAGCCCCCCAGTGTGAAAGCGCCGTCGCCTGACAGGGACATTTAGGGTGGTCTTTTTTGTTATCCCTATCCCGAGCCTTTGGATTTTGAGGGATCCGGGACCCAACCGACGACCTCTCCTTCTTCGGTGGGACCTTGGCACCTTCCTAAACGCGTTTTTATTTTCAATGCGGCGCTCCTTCCTCTGATAGCCGATATTGACGCTGTCCGCTCGCCCACTATACCCGCAGTGGGACGGCGGCTCCGATGCCTTCAGCCACGCGACGGGCAGTCTCTCGAATTGGCCATCTCATGTCTAGCCTTCTTGGAACGGCGACGGACTGGATGTTCCGACACGTTTTTCGAACACATAAACCCTGTTGACATGAGGTCTGGGATGCTCCAATCCTCACCCAAACAATCCCTTTGCTCTCCATTTTACCGGAATCATGGACCTCCCAATCACAATCACTTTCGACGAGGTCCCCGCTCCTATGGAGAATGTTCCCCAACCCACCAGAGACTTCTCTGGCCTTGGGTCGCCCAACGGTCAGGTAGGGTTTTTCTCATCAGGAATTAAAATCTGAAGCTAGAACATCCTCCGTGCTCTGCCTTTACAGGCTTCCCCCGTCCCCACCTCCAACAGGCCTTCCCCCGTGCAGTGCCCAGAGTGTGGGAAGCAATATGGGCGGCCACAGGAACTTCAGCGGCACATGCTGTCATCACATCTCCCTTTCTTCCTTCACTGTCCACATTCTCCTTGCCCTTGGAGGGGGAATCGCAGGGAGGATTTCAGGGCGCATTTGAGGGAGCGACATGCCGGCTCGGACCCAAAGCATGACCTATGCTTCATCTACGATACAAAGATGGTTCTCGATTGGATCAGAAACGGAAGTTCTGCAGCGATCGTGGCAAATATTGCAGTTGGCCTCGTTTCACAGAAAGCCCATGAATTGGGGTTGGTGGAGGAGTGGGAGGATCTCTGGGGCAGACAAGGAAGGAGAGTTCAGCGTCCCCGCGGCTGGGTGTTGTGAATGACCGTAAAAATTTCGTGTTGACCTGTCCAAGCAGGTCACTCACATTATAGCTTTGTAGTCGTCCGGTATGGTACCCCAAGTAACCTCCCCCCCCCCTCACACACGCACACATTCTTTTTTTACCCGGAAATTAATCATACCGCAGTAAGGTTATATGCGAGTCCGCGCTCTCCTGTCGGTGACTAGTTGATAATTTCTCGGCCGTGAGAGCGAGGTTTCGGATCTTTAACGCCTGTTGACGACCCGTTATCGAAAAATCACCTTCCATGTGGGAACAAGGGGACTGTGGAGACTCAGCCCGACTCGGAGGATGGAGATGTTAATGGGGCTGTTCGCTCCCTGGCTTGTGGGCCACCGTGTTAGTGTCGTGAGGACCTCCGAGAGTCGAGGCCAGCCTGTGTGTGACGCTGACATGAATGATCACATGCCAGTGGGTGTCGATATATTGGTGTTGAGATATTTCGAACCTCACCTTACGCTCACCATAATCACTATTAGTCTCGTTCCATTCCGTACGCCAGCGGAGACATATTGTAGGTGGGTTACGAAAGGAACTCATGCGGAACGTCTAATCCTGCTGGCGCCTCACTACCAAACGGATATCCCGACCACCCAGCTCGACCTTACCGTCATTGCGCAGTGACCACGGGGCTCTTGACGGCACTTTCCAACATCGAACAGAGTCCGCAGATAACCTAAACGATGCAAGAATAGGCGATAGTGATATCCCGTCATTGTCTGGGTGCTTACGACCTCAAGTTGAAATTTTTTACTTCCCTCTCGGCGCGCAGACGTCCATCTGGCCATGGAAACGGCGCCAAATGTTGAACCTTTTGGGCATTGAGATGACGGTGGCCCACCACTTGATATGGGACATTGCATTAGGGCGGACCTTTTACGGCTTACGACATGCTTGGTACTTTCTTAATTCCATGTGGACCGAACTGGCTATAGGCTGACCGTTCTTCCTATGCATAAGTCACGGAGTCCCTACTCTTCCTTATCAGTCATGCACGGAGGGGATAGACCAGAGTTCAGGCATACCCAGGACGCTACCTAAGCGAGATTGTACGCATTCTGTCGAAGGAACCTGTGAATACGGAGTTCAGAAATCCACCCTCCCTCCTTTCTTACGACAGCAGATTGTTTCCAAACTGGTTGACTTGTGAAGCATCGAGGCATGGGAACGTCGCGTTTGCTTCCTGACTGCCGCCCAGGCGACCCCGGTGAGTCGGCGGCCTACCGATACGGAGAACAATATAGACTATACCTGAAATATGCCACCCCCCGAGACATGGGTCACCATCACGGCACTGGATAGATTTCTCAATTGGTGGGCTCGGCGACGCTGGTACGTACAACATGACCATGACTTAGTCGCCAGCAAAACTCAAGCCGATACTCCCTTCCGCACCTTCCATATGCGGTCCATCATCACGAGTGAGGAGCGGTCCGACATGCCATACCCGATTCGAAGAAAATGGCGCCCTTGAACCTGCACTCTTATAGAAACCATAAACTACGTGTTCTTCCTCTACGAGGAAAAAGACATGCAGCGATTAGCCAATCGGATGGTCCGTGTGGTTGTGGAGGCATGCGACAGAACCTGAGGAGTACAGGTGATGGGAACTGATCTTGTCGTGGCGTGGAAGAGCAAGATAAACACCGGACCCGAGGTTCATATCAGATGATAAGATTCACTTACGCGAAGACAACGTGAGTGCGGTAACCCTTCTCATCGTGGGCTTTAATCCATAATAACAAAAAAATTCCCACCAACGGTTTTCATATTTGCTTGGTTCTCGTTCAAGCTTTCAACCGTGGTTGCGACGAAGACCGAACTCGGCCTCCGTTTCCCTCTTTTAATCACGATAAGCCACGCGGACTGAGGAAGGTCATAGTCGCGGAGGGCTCGAAGCTCGAAACATGGCAAGGCAATGCGGCATGCAGACTAGAAGAACAATAGCCGTTGAACGCATTCGTGGATGCCGCTTATGGGCACACACGTGACCAGAACCCCGTGCCTTGTCTCCCTTAAGCTTGCAGGCCGTGAGGTCCTTGTCAGGTCAAGGTCCCCTCTTCTCCGATATGATGCTATTCACCGGAGAATGACCATGGTCACCAGATCGGGGGTACACGGAAAGGTGAGAAATCGTTTTGAAGGAAATACTTATCAGAACATCATTCGTGACCGGATAGCGCCGAACGCAGGGCACTGCGCGTTTGGGCGTGTAACGGGATATATCGCGTAGCTGGCTTCAAACGAGAACACCGGGGATTAGTGATAAATCGACTTTGCTCCATACTTTGATGTCGGCCGCCGGTTCCTTGCATGAAGGGTCGACGGAGGCTGTTACAAAGTGGGATCTCTATGGACAGACGCAAGTCACGGTCGATGATTCGACGCGTCGCCGTTGATGAATATAAAAGAGGTGTGTACGTCTGCCACTGACAGGTCAACTAGACCGTGACAAGACCTCACATGGACATGGCCCCACAGGCCCCACCCCTAGAGTATCTATCATATTAGGATCAACGCAGACAGGGCTCTGCACCCACTCAACAGATAAAAATCAACGCCCAGTGACTCCGAGTCGGAAGCGGCTGCAGGGGAACATATTATTTGTCTTCTCCGCACATCTTCCGTTTTCACCCCGATACGCCCTGCTTCTTTAACGTCCAACTACCATCCATCGAGTCCTCTTATCCCGAAGTCACCTTTATTATCAAATCCGGAACCACGAGGGACTACAAATACCAGCCCGACCTTAGTAGGCGAGTGGCATTTTTTTAAAAAAACATAAAAAACATATCCCTTTCCCACCAGAACCTTCTGATGGACCACACCAAGTAAGGAAGGTTCGATCCACTCGAAATTTACGTCGGTTTTTGTTGACGTGAGGAGGCTGCCGACATTATTACACAGTCAATGACTGTTCAACTCAGTTTCCAATGATCGACTTACTGTACATCAGGCCTACTGAAGGCGAGAGGTAGTGCAGCGCGTAGGGTAGAACTGGTAGAATTAGAAGGTACATGAAGTCCTCGTCTTAACCGTGTCAGCTATTAGCGACTCGGAGTTTGCGATGGTTGTCGTTAGTAATCTCCATTACTACAGTGTTGAATCAAGTCTATCAAGAAAAATGAAATGAGTGGTACGAGCTGGTAACTAAGCAGAGTCCGGTACTGTCAACGTATGTCAGCCATCCCACTTTAGACACAAAATCCTGCCGCTATGGCTGGCGCTGGCACCTCTTCTCACGGGCAGACCGGAGAGGGTTTTCCATGTCTCGTCTTCTGTGCCATAGCCATCAAAGGGCAAAAGATGATGGAGCACCAGGGAGCAGCGCTGTCATGACCATGGGAAAAAGAGGTTGAATACAAGATGGCTGGGTGAATACCAAACTTCTTCTAGATCGTGTCCGTTGGCGCTCCCGTGGATGGCACGCAGCTGCGTTGAAATGGCAACTCGGCGGTAATGGGAAGGTATGGCAAAACCCCGCTGCCAAATCCAACATTTTCACTGCGTCAAGTGCAATTCAGCTATTGTTATGAAGTATCGTATCAACTTCCAGGACCTCGGAGTACTGTTCGGACTTCACCCAGTGCCGGTGAGCGTAAATTAGCAATCATACAGCTCTTTTCTGGAGAACAACACGCACTTGTTCATTATGATGATGTGTTGAGCGTCAGCGGTAAGCATTAGGAGGCCTATGCACAGGAATCTGGATATTGGGCATGCCTTTCTCAACTGGAGGACAACTCGGTTCCAGCGAGAGCGGTGTCATTCACTTGTGAGCAGTGAATGAAATGACGTGAATTTGTAGGTGCAGTAGGTGTGTCCTCAGGCTTCCGCTGTTTTGCAATCGGTACGGCATTATAAGCTGGATGTTGATCATGATGAGACCACGGAAAAGAGGCGGGAAGTGATTTCTTGACAGAGAGAGCCTCAAAGGGTTGGTGGGAGTCGTTGAGAGGGAGATGTGAGGTGGGAGGGGGATGCCACTACAAAGGCTCGTTCTGGCGCCAACGAGAACGGCCTGCTGTGTCCATGCCCTTGGGGACCGCGATGGACCTGGATCTCTTGGCGGGCTGCCTGGACCAGCCGTCGCAGGGAGACAGGAGGCCGTGGATGTTGCGTGTAAAAAATGCTGGTAGAAACTAAGAATCAGGAAAGGGTTTCCTTCTTCCCGAACATTCTGCGATACATTTCGCTAAACTTCTTCAGTAATAGGTTTACAACGCAAGTAGGTACGGCCAAGGACAAAATCCAAAGTTGAAAGCCCCCTCCCTAGAAAAAAGAAAGACTTAGTCATATCGAGAAATTGAGGACAATAAAACCTCCCTCCGTAAGAGCCGTGATAGGCGAATGTTTTGGGTGTGTGTGGAGGGGGGGGGTCAAAGTGAGACCCACGCAACAAAGTGGCATGAGTCATTGGGGACCATCAGGAACCCTACACGTGGACCCGGTTGTATATGAGCCTTTCACCCGGACAATGTAAATGATCATGAGACGAATGGCGGTAGTGATAGCTGCTTCTTCCACGTTGTTCAGTTCTTGATGGCGCGGAACGTTCACCGGGATGATTTGTGGTGTATGCAAAAGATAGATAAGTAATTATTGTCATTCAGTAATGGCATTGTGCGAGTCTTCGGAAGGGAGATTCTTCGTGTGTAATCGTGCACGGACACTCCTTCGGAAGGAGGAACCAGAAGCGATACATTGTGCGAGGACTCCACGATGCTGTGTTGCTGATCTGACGAGCACCACACGAGAGCAGTTGTACAGCCCGAAAATTATGGATAGATTTTTGGGCTAGGCATGGTTAATGATGGTTGCAATGTGAGAGAACAACAAGGTAAGTAACATAACAAACGACCCTGACACACACACAACAAATACAATCCGGGCCGACCTTCCGAGCTATCTTTTCCAATGCCGTTGCCAATGATTGACCGTCAACCCTTGGGACATGATTCGACACAGGGCGTCGTTACGTACGACATAGGCGCGCCACGCAGAAGTCGGAAATGGATGGCCACTCTCCTGGGGTACTAATCTTACGTGACTGGACGCCATACCCTGCCTACACTTCCTTGTGCGGCTCAGATCGCACAAAAAAAAAAAAAGTCTGCGCTCAACTGGTTCACGTCAGACACTATACTAACCAGATTTGCATCGCAGTACTAGTTCTTATCTCGGGCGTTAACCCGATCACTGGACATGCGGGTCACCACGTCGCCGCCCTCCCGTTTCCCTCCCATACCACCTTCTGGACAGGGCCGTGCGCCAACATACGGGCAGCTATCTGCGCCCATGTGTGCGGTGACAGCAAACGTAGCTGGAGTCGTGCTCGTAATCGCGGCGTATGTTGTAACTAACCATGATGCGCCCGGTGCCACACCCGAGAAGCCCACGGTGACGTCATTTCTCTTCAAAAAAAAAAAAAGGACGGGCGATGGGCCGGCATGTCCCTGTCTCAGATATGGTCTCCCGACATATTGCGCTCAATTTCCACGTCGCGAAACGCAATAAGTATACATGCCAACCACAATGATCGCGTCCTATTTCTATTCCCACCAGCAGATACGTCAAGGGCCATTTGTGGTCTCCGCGTCCTCGGACAATGGAATCATAAAAGTTCACACGCCCCTCTGCGTTCGTTCGTTCGAATCAACTTCCGCGGAAGTGCCTGACGAAGCACCCACAACCCCTGAACATGCTCTATGGTCCGGTTGGGTTGACAAACTTCGGCGGTAATCACAGAGGGCATCCGATGGCACCTTGGGAAGTCCTTAAGGGGACATTCCCGTCTTGTCTATTTTATATACATCAGCCAAACCCCTCAAATGTGCCATGCCTGTTTGCCATTTCGCTGGCCGGAGCGATTACAAATTCTAGGCGGCGAATCGCATCTGGCACAAGCCAGTCAACTGGTCCTCACTTTCCCGCCAAGATAGAGAAATTAGATTTGACTCGTGTGCGTTTGAGCGAACTGAGGCAGCCCACGGGAAGCGCCTTGCACTGCCTCGTAAGTCTGAGCTCACTGACACAGCTTACAAGTACAACTGCTCTCAGCCGTTGATATTGCACTGCCGTGACGCGGATACATATAAAAGTGGGTCAGCTTGGTGCTTGAACCTGAGTTTTGTCTCAAACCCACTTTTTCTCTTATTAAGGTTCCAACCCTCTGCGGTGCACTTTACGGCGTTTAATGGTGCTTTCTTTTTGCTTCTTCCCTGATCGCTCCAACTATCCGCGCATGGACCTTCCTAGTTACGCGATTCTGACCGCGGTCTAGTTTGGGTTGCCTATTCTCCTTACTTCATGTTAGATACCACGGCACAGTGCCAAAAGACGACCGGAAGGTTTGGCACAAGGTCAATGCACGCTACCCAAAGAAGGATATTCTCATGAAGAATAAACTTTATCATTTCCTATAAATTCATTTCAAACCATTCCCTTCCCCAACTTCAACGACCCCTACCTTGCACCTGACCCCCACCAACTTACCTTTAACCCAAGCTATATGCCCTCCTCCGAAACAGGCGAGACCCAAGTAAAGTCGCTTCTTACATGACTCTGACCTGACGCTTACTCGCGCCCTCCCCACCTTCAAGCGGGCCACGATGATGTGTCCCGCATGTCCTACCCGTTGCCGTCGACGCATAGACCTGGATAGACACATCCAGTCGTTCCACCTTCCATGTTGGATCTTCTGTCCGTCTTGCGACTGGCGAGGGGATAGATTGGACGATTTCCAGACGCACCTGGGCAAGAATAATTGTGGACAAAAACCCGAGGAGTCGCAATACCAGATATACAATGTCAAAGGGATTTTAGATATAATCCACAGCTCGGAAAATGGGGCCTCTATTTCGACCGCCGTGAGCTATGCGATCGATTTCGTCATAGAGAGGGCAGCTGAACTAGGGAGGGAGGAGTGGTCGCGGGACCCTTGGGGACGTTCGGATGAGAGGCTAGCACGCCGTCTCCGTGCTGAGTCGCGCAGATGAAAGGCGGGGAGCTTCACTGTGCGGATATTTAGCAGATGTTGCCGGCGACATTCTGGATTGGATGTATTCCAGGCGAATAGCACACGAAACGGGACTGTGTCCCATGGGTAATCGTTTGATTGCGACCTGTCTGAGTTCTTTCGTGCGCTCACAGCGCCCGCGTGTTTCGATCTACAATGCAAGAGGTATTAGGGTACGCTGATAGTTCTCTGGTGGGAAAAGAATGAGAATCACCCACTTAAACGGCCAGAATCACGAGAAGCAGCTGATGGCCACACAACAGGCCCCGAGGAATACAACAACATTCGGCTAACTAGTTTCGCAATTTACCCATTTGGTCTGGAGGGAACCACAGAGCCCAATTACGACGGAGCGCTTCCCACTCAAGGGAAGCAAAAGGCTAAACTAAACGGAACACATCCCCCTCAGTTCCATAACGGGAATAGCCCGTGTGATGTGCATAGAACCCAGTTGACCCGCTTTCCTGGATATGACAGTCCCTCGGTCCCCGAACACGGTTTGTAGTTTGGGGCTGGACTTGCTTGCACAGACAATGCCCGGTTCCCATCAAGGAAACGCATTCACGCCCGCCGTCGTCATCGGCCTTCTCGGACTCGTTCGGTGGTGGGACTCGGCCGGTCTCCCTTGAGCGGCAATACCCACCTGAGCGTAGGTTTTGCGGGGTTCGAAGCCAAGCAACAAAGCGGCCAGCACACCGGCTCTCTCAGTCCCTAGAGCGGGTAGCACATCCAATAGGCGATCGGCCCTGACGCGAATGTTTGATTCCTTCTAGACAGACAGGTGACCCTTTGGACCGAGAAAAATCGCAAGATCATGGCGCCAGCGTCAGCGTGGACGTCGTCGCTGTCCCCACCAATGAACTCTGTGGGATAACGATCGCCAGGAACAGAAGGTCTTCGCAGCCGGCGCCCCCCGCCCGTGTTGTCGTAATGATGCACCATGGATCCTGAAACCGATAGCGTCTTTGATAGGCTGTGATGACCAACATTGAGGTGCTGCGGCTCTTCTCTACCATATTAGTAGCAGTTCAGAGGCACAAACATTAGGCGTAACAAGCTGAAAAGTTGATTTCTCGAAAGTTCATCTGAACTGGTGGATAGGCCGAAAAAAAACAGTTCCCTAATACAACTTTCCTTGGGTGTCGGTTGGATTTTCCAGGGATGAATAAAATGTAACAAACATGTCAACATGCCATGGAGATCAACTTCGCAGTGACGGTGTCTTCTTTCCACAAAATACAGTGCTTCGAGGATTGACATGCAACAGTGAATTGAGCCTATCCTCCGTTTTACATGCATCAAGCGCTGTCCAAACCCGATTTCGGAGTCCTGTCGAGCTGTCACGTTGATTGATGCAATAACCATTGATTCATTCGCCGGTGATGGATAACATACCAATGCGACGACCTGCATCGCTACGTAATCATAACCACATGTAGTACTGTGCACCTTCGCGCTTCAAGTTCCATGTGCAAACGACGTGCCATCATTTACGCTGACTTGAGCACGGGACAGCAATAGCTGAGCGACAAAGAGAATATCCTTAGGCGGTGTGTTGGAGCATCCGAGCTTGTACGTGAGGAAAAGGAGAGGGGCGATAGCTGATCATGGGGTGTACTGGGATTGTGTCGGTTTCGAATGAGTTCGACGAAGTTCCCTAACATTGCGTCCGCGCACGCGCAGATGCGTCTTAGTCATAATAGCAGCGGAATTTTAAAAACATACAAGTATCGACCAACCCTCAAACACGCAGCGACAATTTCTCCTACCGTGAACGCTTCAGGAATTCGAAGACAGTGGCTCTAGTAGAAATGCAGTTGCCTTAAAACCTGGAGATAGTTGATTCTTTCATGTTTGTGTGATCCGACGATGCTTTAGTTGCCAGTCGCGGACGTTCGCTAGCGTTCAATATTGAATCCCCGGTAGTCCCCGTCTCTTGCAAGCTCGGAGCACTTTTCTTCAAGCAAGAGCGAACTCCTATTCTTGATCTTCCAATACAGGCCATATTCAATCAGGTCGACATCTCGGGTTCAAGTTTGATGCTATACCGTGACTCGTATCTGACTGAACGGTGACTCCAATTTGGTGCGCGATTTTGCAACCCCGTATACCGGTGCGCATCGGAGAGCTGGAGCCCAGGGATGGACGGGACAATGCCAACATTCCGCATAGCCTCATCTACTGTGGCATTATGAATAAGCTGATTTAGCTATTCTTTTCCTCGATAGATAACCGTACTCGGTGATCTCCCGAGAGCCTTTTTCGAATGGTTCTCGCTGCTGGTGATGCGCACGAGTCTTGTTGGTGGTATCAAGTCATCGACCCTTTCTTGTGAGGGTTTAGTGAACAGAGTTTCGGAATATGTGCATGGAAAAGACTAGCGGTGAGAATTCTCCAATAGAACGATGGCTATCTGGTTGATTTACGGTCCCGAACCTTTATCTGCGACGCGTGAGTTAGCGCGACTAGCTTTGTTGTCCATGCAATCAGGTAATCATTCCTACGAGGATTGGTGTGAAAGACTAACAATATCTATAAGGTTTCTACTTACCTTACGGCGACACGGTCATTATCATGGTGTCCCCACGTGCACCTTCCTTTAGGGCCGACAGGCTGCAAATGTTCTACCATCGATTGCATCATTGAGTCAAGTCCCGGCATCTAGGCATCAATACCACCTCCTTTCTTCCAACTGGAACGAAGGATATTGCTTTTAGGTCTGAGTATTATATACAATGCGTCGCAATCCGTGACGATGGCAAAAAAAAGGAATGCAAAGGATTAATCGGACTTGTTTGAGCTTCTCGCGAAACTTGCGTACCATGACTGCATCTGTTTAATGACTAACGCCCGTGTCAGATTGGGAGTGTTCTCGTGGGTGTGACACTCATCGAATCGCTGTTTACGCATCCCAAGAAACGATCGTGATGTCTTGTTTATAAAAGGTGAGGGCTTGATGCCAATGAGAAGTGGCAGTTGGTAGTAAGTTTCATGGGGAATATCTTACGTCCTCTATCCTATAGATCCATCCGCCACGAAAGGATATTGGCAGGGTACACGGCAACGGATGATGCTTTCTCAAGTTCTCCCACTGGCCACACCACCATCAATTTTCTCCGGGGACGGTTGCTGTGGTGACAATCAATCTAAATCAGGTCGCTGAGAAATGTTTGACGACATACCTTGGAAGCAGCGATGATGGCTGGTGCATGAGCCAAGCTTTGTTGTCCTTCTTGACAGGGTCTGTGCAGTCCGTCTATTGGGTGGTGAGAGAGCGATTCGAGATCGAAGTGAGGATGGGGGTTCGAGTTTTGAAGGGAAAGACGGCGAGCGCCGATGAGCTCAAGGACTTTGAGAAATCTTGGCTTGGACTTCGAGTCTTCCGTGCGCTGGCAAACATCATGGTGACTGGGATTGCGACCGAGAAACTAGTCGGCTGTTGGCCCTTGGGTGTGGGTAACGAGAGGTCATTGTCCCACCGGACGGACATCCCCTGTCCAGAGGTCCTGAGGCCTGAGGCCTGAGGGTTCGTTCGTGGGGAGAGTCGAAACCCAGAAAATGTACCTCTGCCGTATTGTCGGAGGCGCTTGCTCGACTCTGAGGGGTAAGGGAAATTCGAACGGACTCCCCGACTTCTCCCCCCCCCCAACCCCGCCATCTTTTTACTTCCCCTCCTGCTCCCCTCCTGGTAATCCCTCCGCTCCCTCCCGTCCCCCGCCCCCCGGATCATTATGGAGGTGCCCCAAGCCGCCCTCCTTCTACCCCTGCTCGCTATCTTTGGCTGGCTAGCGTGCCCTTATGCCAAAATTGGATTGGACCGCTATCGAAATAGTACTGTGGCTAATGTGCCCAATTTCCCTATATCCATATCTTTGACCAATTTCAGGTTTACGTATGAGCATGGGGCACTGGCACTGGCAGCGTGCCAGGTTCGGCTGAATACTTGCTGATAGGTGGAACTTTACCATTGAGCGGCCACATTCACAGGAATACCTTGAACGGCACACTACGATCTCGAGTAGGACTCCTCATACATAACCATTCTGCCTTTCGTCCATGCGTATGTTTCAGCGGCTTCTGACCGTCCAACCCGATGTTCAAACCTGTTCACCCCAAACTCTGTTTTGCGGTATGGGTGGGGCTTTGTTGCGGCCCTTGAGCTGCCTCAGATCCAGCGGCGATTCAGTGCCATACTTCCTCGTTGGGGTAAGATGAATCTTCCCAATGTTCATAGACCATTGATCGTCAACTAGGAAAAGGAAGGACTCGTTGCCGGTGGCCCAGCAATCACGCTCGTCGCCCCTCTTTGTCAGGTGCCTATGAGGCACAGTACCCGAAGGAAGCTACCGCTACGGCACTGGCACTGGCACACATGAGTTCGCGTCAACGATAGTGCCCATCACGGCCTACCTTCCGGATGGGCCCCTTCCATCGTTTCTGTGCCACTTGGAACCTGTCATTTTTAAAGTGAGTGCCCCGTCTCAATAGCCTCCAGCTTGCACAGCTGCCCTACTTGCGCTATGAATAGTGACGCACCACCTACCCACGACACAGCCAGCGGTGGAAGTCACGGCCATGTGTCCGCCGGAATTCCTCGTTCAATACCCAGCAAGATGTGCGTTGATCCTTTCCAAATGAACTATCGCTAGTACTTATTCCCGTTCCAACTCAACGTAGCCCTTCACTGTGATAGTGGAAGGGGATGCTGAGCCTGGACAACCAAGTACTGTTTCAAGCTCGAACCACTCAGCTCGATACACCCACGCTCAAACACAATGACTGGCAACAAGCATGTCGAATTCTCTCGAAGCATCTCCTGCCATGCATGACTTACATAAAATTCGTTGTAGAATCTCCCTGTGAATGGAGATCCGAGTCGCATGTGCCCTAAGTGCGGAAAGACATTCCACCGCAAGCAAGAGCGGGACCGACATATCCGGTGCTATCTTCCCCACTCAATCTACTGCCCATTTACGCTTTGCTCGTGGAGGGGTGATCGTCAAGGAATCTTCACGGCGCACTGGAGAAAAAAACACCCAGCAGTCCCAGAACCGGCTAATACTCATATATATGACCCGAGCAAACTCGTCAACCCGATCCTCTGTGGTGCCTTGACCGTTGAGGAGGCGGGATCGATTGCATCGTCATTGGTTGAACGTAGAGCGGTCGAGTTGGACAAGGCAGACGTATGGGAAAATGGGTGGGGCCGTAGAAGGAAGAAGTTCTGACGAGGAGATTCAGATTATGACGTGTGCTGTTACCCCTCCTCCCCATGAACACTCACCACCTGCGTTTTTGCAATTCCCTCACACATTGTACGCGGTATGAATATGTCTCTGCACCTTCAATCCGCGGCCCGAATCAAATAATTGGAAGAGAAACAGCATGTGCAAACTCATGTTTGTCTTAAACCAGATCACACAAAGAGTCAAAGACTCCCATGACTAGTGGCTATCCACCGATAAGAACCCCATCCCTGAGCTATTGCAGCCCATGGCTCACACTGTAACATCTTGTAGTAAGGAAGAAGGGGCAAGGACTTGGACAGTCACCAATCTGACAGTAAGTAAGTCACATCAGCAAAATGATGACCACTAGAGTAACTAGTATTACTGGGATGCATCAGCAAATTCACATAAAACTTTTTGAGCTTTATAAAAGACAGTATACAGTCAATAAAGTCAAAAAGTGAGAAGCCCTTTGGCTAGGCCCCCCCCTGAAAAGTTACAGTGTTGAATTTGGCTGTAAGACTAGGAAAGCCCAAAATGTAACAAGTTTGTAAAGTACCAAAAAGATCCATAAAGTTGTGCCAGAATTAGTGTAAGACATCAACTGCATTGCCCACCCTTGCCACTGACCATGCACACTGCCACACCCTAGCTCATGTGATGTGTTTGTGTCTCAAGCCTTTCACCACATCAGTAAAGATGGATTTTAGTTTCCGTCGGTTTCTTGTTGCGCAGCATAGAGCGCAGCTAACAGGCCAAGCAACCCACCTTAGAGGTTGTGCTAATGCTCAAGTGATATTGGGGTGTAGAGCGATGTGTATACTCGTCTACAAGTATGGTATTTATACCTCTATGACCCAGGGATGTTCCTAAGTCCAAAAGAGGTGACTACAGGTGTCCACTATATCGCGCATTAAGTGACGCGTGATGTGGAAACGTTCTAGACGCAGCATAAGGCTGCATCTTGTGATAGATAGCGTAGTATGCGTAACCCTATTGCCATAAGCGCATATACTAAAGTTCTGTCTAACACGTAACATCTATGAGCGGATCTTGAACCTTGTTTGAAGGTCTTCGCCTTCTTTGATCCGTTCGGGTTCCGGTTCAACACTCCCCCTTGCTAAGTGCATCGGTAGATGCCGTGAGCATTTTCCCACATTCAGGGGTAGAACGTTAGTCCTAGTTGCTCCCTGAATTTGAGGAACTTGATGCGACCAAGGTTCTTGGTGAACATGTCGGCAGGGTTGTTAGCCCCTTCAATAAAGAATAGCTCCACCTGTTTGTTTTGTATGACTTCACGAATGAAGTGATAGCGCAAATCAATGTGTTTGATGCGCTTTTCTTGCACAGGATTGGAGGCTAAGAATATTGAGCCTTGGTTATCACCGAACAGTGGGATAGGAGCAAGATTAATGCCAAGTTCTGTTAGTAAGGTTTTAATCCAAACCAACTGTCTGCTCGTGTCAGAGAGCGACATATACTCAGCTTCAGTGGAGGAGAGCGCGACTGTTTTCTGCGCTCGTGAGTTCCACGAAAATATTGCTCCAGCCAGGTTCACCATATAGCCTGTAGTGGACTTCCGATTAGTTGGATCAGAAGCCCAGTCAGAGTCGGCATATGCCATCAAGCCGCCATTAGATGGTCCATCATAGACCAAGGCATAATTGGCGGTTCCCAAGAGGTATCGGCAAATATAGAATGCATGATTTAGATGGTCCTCTGAGGGATTGGCAGCATGTTGTGACAACTTAGTGACCGCAAAGGCTATGTCTGGACGCGTTCCAAGCATTATGTACAGGAGTGATCCTATAACTTGCTGGAATTTTGACCGCAAGGCTGGGTCAGCAGCGGAAGTGTTGGGAGAGGGGTGATAGCCCTCTGGTAGCGGAGTAGGAGCAGGGTTTGTGTTAAGCAAGTCGAAACGCTGCAGCACTTTCCTAAGATACTCAGTCTGGTCCAGATGTATTTGGCCAGACTTGCGTTGAATGCGCATGCGTAGAAATTCTTGGGCATCGCCCAGATCTCGACATTCCCAGAGCTTCATAAAGCGCTCCTTTGTTTTATTGATTTGTTTTTTGTCTGCTCCAAAGAAGAGCACATCATCAACATAGATGATGGCTATGATGCTCTTGTCTTTACTAACAAAGAGCCCAGAGTCAGACATAAGGCGAATAAGGCCGAGCGAGGCCATGGACTTGTCAAGGGCTTTCCACCAAGCAAGTGCCGCTTGCTTGAGTCCATATATTGCGCGTTTAAGGCGCATGACTTTACGTTCTTGGCCTTTTATTTTGAAGCCCTCAGGCTGCTCCATATAGAGCTCTTCATCGAGCTCACCATAGAGAAAGGCAGTCTTGACGTCTAGTCCGCTAATGTGCCAGTTTTTGAGCGCTGCGAGCGCAATCATCAGGCGGACTGTCTCAAACCATACCACGGGTGAGAATATTTCGTCATAGTCAATGCCTTCTACTTGGGAGAAGCCTTTGGCGACTAGTCTGGCTTTTTTACGACCATCAGACTTAAGGTCGAATACCCATCTATTTTTGATGATTTTGCGATCCTTGGGAGGATCGACTAGTTCGAAGACTTTGCGTCTGCGGAGGGATTCCAACTCCTCGCGACAAGCATCTTTCCACTCCTTTTGGAGTTCACTTGGCATTCGCAGAATGTCCCTAAAGGTCCATTCGCGAATCTTCGCAGTATCAGGTGTATCTGAACTTAGTGGAACTGCTTGGGCGAGCAGATAGTTCAGAAATTTGACTCCCCCTTCCCTTGCAAGACATAAAATGTCTTCTACCT